>JAULAV010002476.1:0-75003 GCA_030789695.1 Scilla litardierei
CTCTCTCTCCTCTTTCCTATATATACTTGTTGGGCTGCATTCATTGCTGCCAAGGCTGATATTATTGCAAGTTTAGAGATCAAGAGAAATCAATCCAAGCTCATTAAAAGCTCATTCATTCCATTCAATAATCTCTCCTCACTCTTACTTCCAAAGAGAGATTCATTGAGTGTGAAGCCTTCCAAGCCAAGTGCTTGATTCTAGGTCACCAACATCCCCAAAGCTCTCCATCGCTGATCTACATCTTGGAGCTTGGGTTTGGTGCCACTTCTTCCTCAAAATCATCCTTGCCCTAATTCGTAAGCAATACTCAAGGCATAGGTATTTTGTTCGGTAAGAAGTTTTCTTATTTCATTTCATATTTGATTTGTAAGTTTCACTCTCGGTTGTGAGAGTGTGGTTGTGATCCCGGGTTGTGGGAGTCACAAATTACATTTTGTATGATTTGACTTGTGAAGGTTTTTCACAAGTATTTCATAGTAGAATCTTGGGTTAGGGTTTCTAACCTAAGTATCCGGAGGGGATCCGGGTGGTTGGGACGTAGGATCACCGGGAACAAGTCGGGGAGACTTGGGTGGATCCGAACCCATTAACATCTTTTGTTAGCTTTGTTAATTTTGTTGTTGTCATTCAATTTAAGCTTCCGCAAATTGTTTTGGTATTTGTTTGCACTATAATTTGGAATTATACTCCTTGTTATTTTTAAAGTACTATTCACCCCCCCTCTAGTACTTGTGCAGTAGCTTGTAGGGCATTACATTATGTATCACTCATATGTATTTATATATATCGTCATAAAAAATGCACATACAACAAGAGACACGCATAACGAATACACACATGGATACATCCACACATACCTATATACTATATGTATGTAACATACAAACATCCTTACATAAGCTTATACTAGTCATAACCCGTGCCTGTGGGCACGGTTCATTTAAGATTTTTCCCTGCGAAATTTTTATTATCAAAAAATTATTTCCACATACAAAATTTAAAAGAACAACAAATTAGAGTAAAAATATTTAGCGGCACGGGCACCTTCGGCACAGAACAACAGATACGGCGCGGGCGCCTTTGACGTGGAACAACAAATTCGGCACGGACGCCTTTGGCGTGAAAAAATAAATTCAGCGCGGGCGCCTTCGGTGCGGAACAACGCACGAGCGCCTTCTGTGCGGAACAACAAATTCGGCGCGGGTGCCTCCGATGCGGAACAACAAATTCGGCATGGGCGCCTTTGGCGCGGAACAACAAATTAGTGTAAAAAATTGTGTGGGCACCGTTTGTTGGCGCGGAACAATGCGCGAGCGCATTCAATGCGAAACAACAAATTTGGCACGGGCGCCTTTGGCACGGAACAAAAATTTCGCGTAAAAAAATTGTAACGCCCCGCTTCCCAAAAGACACCAAAAGTGAGAACGTTACGAGGTTCGCATGAACTGGAGCGGTGAAGCTCGAGTTCAATAAGCGTCTGTGGTAAAAATGCAGGGTAGGTCCTTTGCATGCATTTCAGAACAATAAAAATTATTCATACATTAAAGCCACATCCAGAATTAAAACATCCATACACGAAATAAAAACGTCAAGCCACAGTTGGGCCAAAATAACAACAAGGAGAAACGTACACTACACGACAACTGAAGTAAACTATGAGAAAACAGCAACGGTGGGAGTCCACTAGTCCTCCGCAGGGAAAGACTCGGCGTCTACGGCGAACTCCTGGCTCTCTAAGTCAGGTGTCTCGTAAGGATCCTCCTGGTACTCAAGCTCGGGATCTGACATACATTCCAAAAACATGAATGTATGTCAGCAAGGGCCTGCAAGGAGATGTTAGCAAACCCAAGGCAAGATATACAAAATGATATTGAATTTAAGAGGCATTAATAAATTAAACGAGATAACGACAACAAGTTTAAACATGCCGATTATAAAATGAAATAAAGTAAAATACTCCTATCATGCAGTTCTAAGCAATTTAACAAGTAAAGTAAAACTTTTCTTTTGATTCATTAGCATGTCAATTTAACTGAGACAACAATTTCAAGTTCCATGTCAATATTTCATATCTATCATAGGGTTCTCGCCTTTAGGTCGTGATGAGTGAATCGTTCTTCTCACGGGGGTTTACCGTGATTGACGCTACCCCACTGCATGCGGGTGGTGCTCTTGAAGAGAGGACCCTTTCATACACCTAGTGGCTGCTCAACCCTAACCCCACCCCAAATTTGTGCTGGAACACGAGCCGGCCTAGTCGACTCACACGACATCACGAAGTCACGATTTCGCCTTCGAGGCGCACGATTTCACGATGGTACACATTTATTAAATATTCAAAGACATGCAGCAATTAAATAATATCATCATTTATTTTTATACATCATTTTCAATGATTACGAGAGTGTCAAACAACATTTATAATAATTTAACAAAAGTGTTGAACATGAGAATTTAACGAACATGTCACGGAAGCTAATTTTCCTTACTATTGTTCAAAACTAAGGCATATCAAATTATATGTCATTGGGTCACATTTTCAGTACAGGATGTCATGGTAGCAATTTCATGTGTCATTTCACGTGTAGATTTTGAGTTATACAACTTTACATGCAAAAGACTAAATGAGCATCTACCTTCAAAAATTCACTATAAATTGCATACTTGCCTGATTTCAGCGATTTTGGTGTCGTTGGGTTCGTCTTGACGGGTACTACATTATGGTACGTCTGGTTCTCTGTTTCGGTTAAACACATCACTGAATTAGGTTCGTCTCAAGATAATCACAATATCAAAATAATCCCTGAATTAGGTTCATCTGATTTTATTGGGTTCTCTGTCTAGGGTGATCACCAACAAGACGGGTGCACCCCAGTGAGATACGCTGTGATGTATGAAACCCTTCTGCAGTAGCTTATCCAATTGCTTCCTTAGCTCTTCTAACTCTGCTGGAGCCATACGGTACGGTGCCTTTGAAATCGGTTGAGCTCCTGGCATAAGATCAATGCCGAACTCCAACGCTTGATCAGGCGGCAATCCAGAAATGTCTTCAGGGAAGACGTCTTCGAAATCTCTCACTATCACTGGCTTCTCTGGTTCAGCTATCATGGATGCAACAGTCAATCTGTACGGCTGGGCCCGGAACTTGACAGGTCTAAGCGAACGTCCTCCGCTGACAAACTCGAACACTGGGTGGTCAGGAATTTCGAATACCATTTTCTTTCGATGACAGTCGATCGTGGCATAAAAAGCTCCTAACCAGTCAATACCGAGAATATCATCGAAGTTGGGGAGGTCATGGACAATGAAATCAGCATATAGTTCGTGTCCACTAACCACCAACGAGCATGGCCTACATCCCAGTGCAACCTTCACTACACCATTCCCAGTTGAAATATTCCAACTCTTAGGAAGCGTGTATGTGGGTATCGAGTGTTCGACTACGAACTTCCGAGATAGGATGCACATGGAGGCTCCGGATCCTGGTCGGGTGTTTCGTCTCCCAGCAAGTCTGAGATAAGAAAAGCCCGAGTTAATCTTGTGTATATGGTTTCTCTAGATGTTTGGCTAATGAAAAGTATTCTCATTGTTTTGAATTTTGCAAATGCAATGGCATGCATGTGCCACCACTAAAACATATAACGCCCCGCTTTCCAAAAGACACCGGAAGTGAGAACGTTACAAGGTCCGCATGAACTGAAGCGGTGAAGCTCGAGTTCAATAAGCGTCTGTGGTAAAAATGCAGGGTAGGTCCTTTGCATGCATTTCAGAACAATAAAAATTATTCATACATTAAAGCCACATCCAGAATTAAAACGTCCATACACGAAATAAAAACGTCAAGCCACAGCTGGGCCAAAATAACAACAAGGAGAAACATACACTACATGACAACTGAAGTAAACTAAGAGAAAACAGCAACGGTGTGAGTCCACTAGTCCTTCGCAGGGAGAGACTCGGCGTCTACGGTAAACTCCTGGCTCTCTAAGTCAGGTGTCTCGTAAGGATCCTCCTGGTACTCAAGCACGGGATCTGACATACATTCCAAAAACATGAATGTATGTCAGCAAGGGTCTGCAAGGAGATGTTAGCAAACCCAAGACAAGATATACAAAATGATATTGAATTTAAGAGGCATTAATAAATTAAACGAGATAACGACAACAAGTTTAAATATGCCGATTATAAAATGAAATAAAGTAAAATACTCCTATCATGCAGTTCTAAGCAGTTTAACAAGTAAAGTAAAACTTTTCTTTTGATTCATTAGCATGTCAATTTAACTGAGACAACAATTTCAAGTTCCATGTCAATATTTCATATCTATCATAGGGTTCTCGCCTTTAGGTCGCGATGAATGAATCGTTCTTCTCACGGTGGTTTACCGTGATTAACGCTACCCCACCACATGCGGGTGGTGCTCTTGAAGAGAGGACCCTTTCATACGCCTAGTGGCTGCTCAACCCTAACCCCACCCCAAATTTGTGCTGGAACACGAGCCAGCCTAGTCGACTCACACGACATCACGAAGTCACGATTTCGCCTTCGAGGCGCACGATTTCACGATGTCACACATTTGTTAAATATTCAGAGACATGCAACAATTAAATAATATCATCATTTATTTTTATACAATATTTTCAATGATTATGAGAGTGTTGAACAACATTTATAATAATTTAACAAAAGTGTTGAACATGCAAATTTAACGAACATGTTACGGAACCTAATTTTCCTTGATATTGTTCAAAACTAAGGTATATCAAGTTATATATCGTTGGGTTACATTTTCAGTCCAGGATGTCATGGTAGTAATTTCATGTGCCATTTCACGTGTAGATTTTGAGTTATACAACTTTACATGCAAAAGACTAAATGAGCATCTACCTTCAAAAATTCACTATAAATTGCATACTTGCCTTATTTCAGCGATTTTGGTGTCGTTGGATTCGTCTTGACGGGTACTACGTTATGGTACATCTGGTTCTCTGTTTCGGTTAAACACGTCACTGAATTAGGTTCGTCTCAAGATAATCACAATATCAAAATAATCCCCGAATTAGGTTCGTCTGATTTTATTGGGTTCTCTGTCTAGGGTGATATTTATATTGTATTATATCTATCTTATACTAACATGGTATGCCTTATTTTATTCTAATATTATTATCCTAACATTGTTTACAACTACTAACATGCTGAAATTAATACTACCAGGTTAATTTTATAATTAATATTATCAACCTACTTACCATAATCTAATATAAGGTTAATATCATAATAAATAGTATCACCTACTCCTGCATATAATAATATCATACCCCTCTAACTCTTTAATTCTCTCATCTCTCTGTCTTCCTCTCTTCTTCCCGTTTTCTTTCTTCTTCTTTTTTGTTTCTTTTTGTTGCAGCAGGCCATGCAAGGGAGGGGACTCAAGCAAGGGAGGGGGAGGGGCTATCTGGCAGCACAGGTGCGGCGGCCCAGGGCGGAGGCTCCCAACGGCGCGCGCGGCATCCTCAGCAGCACGGCGAAGGTGCAGGGGCTGCGGCGACGGAGCTAGGGCGTGCACGTGGGTTCTGCAGGCGGGGGTTTGGCCTGGGCGCAGGGCTGCGGCGATCCTCTGGCGAGGGGAGAGCACAGGTAGGAGATGGGGTTGATCTGAAGTTGTTTAAATCTGAAATTTGTTTCAGATCTGAGATCTCAAACTTCCCCCTCTAAAATCTGATTTCAATCTTCAATTTGGGTTTGATATTTGGGAAATTGATTTGGTGGATAGATTTGGGAAATTGGGGCTGATTTGATTCATGTTTTGAGGAAATTGGTGGATGATTTGATTTGGGCTGAAATGGTGGTGGATTTGCAGTAGACGGGATGATGGGTTTACAGAAGAGTTTTGCAGGAGATGATGACAATGGTAATCCTTAAGAAGATTAGCAGGGGACAGGTTCTCATTGTAATCAAAAGATTAGGTTTTGATTAAGATGGGATTTAATTTTGTTGTTGACTTAAGCAAGGGGGAATGAACCTGGTTTACGAAATGTGTTTCTTCCTCTAACTGTTTTTTAAAAAATTAAAACGTGAATGATGAGTATTGTCAAGATAGGAGGTTAAAGTAATTAAGTAAATCTTAAACGTAATTAGTAAAATAAATGAATTAAAGTAATTAGTAAAATTTAAAAGTGATTAGCAAATTGTAATTAGTAAGATAATTAAATTAAAGTAATTTGTTAAACTTGATAATTAATTAATTATGATACAGTAAAAACGAAAAACAGAGACGCGCTCGCGTCGACGCGTAGCAAGGAACGTACGGACGAAAAATTATACGGGCGATTGAAATTAAATACAGGTACGCACGATATAAAACACGTTTAAAAATACAGGCTGTTACAAAAATTTAGCGGGCGCCTTCGGCGTGGAATAACAAATTCGACGCGGAACAACAAATTAGTATAAAAAAATTGCGCCGGCACCGTTTGTTGGCGCGGAACAACGCGTGAGCACATTCGGTGCGGATCAACAAATTTGGCACGGA
The DNA here is from genome assembly GCA_030789695.1 of Scilla litardierei. Lineage (NCBI taxonomy): Eukaryota > Viridiplantae > Streptophyta > Magnoliopsida > Asparagales > Asparagaceae > Scilla > Scilla litardierei. Next base: position 6,536 of record JAULAV010002476.1, read on the forward strand.
CGCCTTTGGCACGGAACAACAAAATAGCGTAAAAAAATTTAGCGCCTTCGGCGCGGGCGCGAACAACAAATCTCAGGGTATTTTTCGGTGATGGTATTAACTTAAATTTTTTTACGCTAGTTTGTTGTTCCGCTGATTTTTAACGCTAATTTTTTTCCTTTGTTTAATTTAATGGATCATGTTTCTCCACAGTCTTTCCCAAGACACTTTTAATTTCAAAGTTTAGGTTCCCAATATACTTTCCCCCCAAAAATTTAATCTCCACAATCTTCCCCAAACACTTTTAATCTCAAAGTTTTGGTTCCCCAGACAATTTTCTCCCCAAAATTTAAGTTTTCCCACTAAAATTTTCACAAAATCCAATCTCAACCATTGATTTACCAAGATCAAATCTTAGCCACTCTTTATCTTGTCCTAGTCAGTCCTAGAATTCAAAAAACGTTGTCAAATGTATAATAGATATTAGAACTACACATACTTCCATAAAGAAATATCTATATCATATAACTTACATATGCAACATATAGCACACATATAGAACCAATCATACCAACTGCACTGTAATAACCCTAATGATAATATACTTGTATATGTACATATTTTTGGGAGGTATGTGTACTATAAAATTTTTGGTATTCCCTTAACATTTCTTTAATTTTTGTGAAGTCAAAATTATTTTTAATAAATTTTTAAACCATCTTTTGAATTTAATAAATGAAGTATATTGTAGGAAATACTTGTATATAGGTAGAATGTGGTATAACAAATAGTATTTGTAGTTGTATTTTTCTTTTACAAAAAAGACAAAAATATAATTATGTATGCATGCCACATAACCCCCTCCACTAAGAAAGTTGTAACATGAGTCATCACTTATGTTAATTAGATTTTGGACACATAAGGGGGCACTTGTCATTCACCTCTGCATTGCCATTAAGAAAAAGAAAAAGGAAAGAAAGAAAACAAAAAGGAAAAAGAAAAACAAAAACAAAAAAAACTTTTGCTCTCATCCTCTCTCTCTCTCTCTCTCTCTCTCTCTCTCTCTCTCTCTCCCCCCTAGCGAAGGCCGAACCCCCTTGGGGTTTTCTTCCTCCTTTTGCACCCCCTAGCCAACCACCCTTTCCACCACCATTCCACAACCACAACATCCTCTCCTTCCACCTCCAAAAAAACAAAACAAAGAAGAGATCCTCCTTATAACCATAACCCATAAAGAATCTCATTTCACCAACAATCCTTGAAGAGAAATTGAAGAAGAAGAAGGAGTTGAAGAAGATAGAGCTCAAAGGCCTTCACGGAGAAGAATGGCCAAAGTATTAAAAGAAGGACATATTAAGGTAGGAATTTCTAACATTTTTAGTAGGTCTTTCTAACGTCATAGCAGGGTTTAATTTTAGGGTTGGTTGTAGTCTAAGATTAGAATAATATAGAAACTATGAGTAAAAATTAAGTCATGTCAATTTAGACCAAATTGTTCCATGTTAATTTAATTTAGTACCATGCTTGGTTACAAAATGGATTTCAAGTTAGTCCCAAGTTTCATGTCTAATTGCTTTCATGTTAATAAGTTAAGTGTAGACACTTGCATGTTATATTTCTACTCCATGTTAGTATGTGGTAGGCCCAAAAAGGTGCTTCTCTCAAGCGCAAGAGTCCGTACAAGTAATATAATCTGGGAGTCCAGATGTCGAATCCTTAGGAGAAAATCTGTTGCAACCACATCTTAAATCAAATAGAAATCCAACGAAAAGAAACTAACCACTTATGTTGGCGATGGTTTGAAAGTGTGTGATGGTGATTTCTGGTACGCGAACAATACGAACAAGGAACTTCGTGTATGAAAGTATGTATGAGAAATATGCACATGGTATGGGTTTATTAGGATCAATGATTCGTATAAGTTGGTTGATTAAATATAACTCAATAAACCCTCCTTTTGGGAGCAATTCATCGGAAAATACCCTTTTGGGGGTTAAAGCACAATATGAATAAAATCGTTGCTAAAGTTATAATCTTACAAATACGGTATGAAACTCTCTTTTGGAGAGATCAAAACTCACCCTTGTGGGGCGGTCATCAACTCAATCACTTCTTTTGGAAGATGAAAAAGAAGATTTAATAACAAAGTTTACAACTTTATCAACGTTAACGATTTAGCACAACGATTCAACCAAACGAATACGATTCATATTCCCTAACTACGCCATACCATGCACAAATAGAATTTAGCTACTCATGGTGCAAGAAAAATCAAGTTTCATAGCAAAATACATTGTTCTAATAGCAAAATACAATGAAAAAGACACAAATACGGGGTATAAGTTCAAGAATTTATCACCAAATCTCCAAGTTAGACCCCAAAACTCTCTGGAAATAAGAAGAATAGCCTCTGGAATTTTACAGAATTTTGCTCTGCAGAAATACGTCCAATAGCTGCTCCAAAAACCCCAAAATAAGCCAGAATACGGCCAAAAACCCTAGAAATACGCTTATATAGGCTCATTGCGGGGTTTAATGGCTTAACGGGTCGAAATCCTCAATCCTCATAGCGCTGCAAATCTCAGCCGTTTGATCTGAGCGCGATTTCGCCTCGTGGTGCCACGTGCGCTTTGAAAACCGCGCGCTTACATCCGATCCGACTTCATCTCGGTGTAATTAGGACCGTCAGATCTGATTGCAACGGACGTGATGCCGCTGCGTTGCTCCGTATCCGACTTCAACCGGGCCTCGTCGCCGTCCGTTGGATGCAAGCGGCTGTGCACAAGATCCCGCCACGTGACCAATTCAGTCTCCGCCCGCTTCGGTTGTTAGCTCCGTGCTACTGTCGTTGGATCGAGATCTGGCGGTCACAAACTGGCCGCGTCGCCCTTTGATTACGTCCACTGGATCGGATCTCAACGCACGCGATGGAGCCACGTCACCCCGGAAGGCTGCTACGCTGCTAAGCTTCGCTCGATAAGAGCCGTACGATCCCAGATCTACGGTGAAAATGATGGCGGTGTAGATGCCGTTGGATGCGGTCGGGAAAGCGTGGATGGCCGCCACGTCATGCACCAAGATTCGTGCATATTTCTTTTTTATTGGTATTCTGCATTCAAAAATACACAGTAATTAGCACAGATCTCAAAAAAATACAAATAAATAGTCGTTGGAATCGTGAGATCGAGACCTAGCCATGAAAAATATAAAAAGTGCAGAAATACTCAGTTTATTGCTGTTTTGTGCTCAAATAGAGTGTTTTCTCTAATAAATGATTGTGTACAAAATACGAATGTATTAGAGAACAATATAGCATCACATGAGCACAAAATAGGGCTAAATGGGGGGTTAAATATGTAATATTGAACCCGAATCACACCCCCCGACTAGCGATTTGCTAGTCTCTAGCAAAAAGAGCGATTAATACGGATGATTAATAAAACAATAAATTCTATCAATCTCTTATGGCATGGCTCAATAATACGCTTTCCAACTTGATCTAGACTATCAATATACACAATCCATGCACAAGATCAATCACATGATATTTTCTCTAATTTAATTTGAATAAATAGCATGCAAGCATCGTTTTTGCGCAAGCGAAAGTATAACACGTCGTTATATTCTAGTTTTCTTGTTTCCATGGATTTGGCATCTCACAAAGATCGTTCAAGTCAAGGGCATTGAGGTTGCTTAGTTTATTTGCCACTTCTTTTCTTTTATTAGTTCTACGTAACGCGCATCAAGTAACATTCGCAGAAAAATGTATAACTTGGATCGCTCCATCAAATGAGTGAGTTTCCGGTCAATGACTCCCAAATCAGACGATAATAGGGCATTATGCCAAAAAGGACCCCTCGGACTGTACTACTCGAACCAACCAAGTTATTTATTAGTGACATACTTATTCATTCATTTTTCTTCATTCATTTTTTTCTTCTTTTCTGTTTTTTTGTAAGCAACTCAACGCCCATTCTTCGAACAAAACATTAATAACAAAGGCCAAATTCATCTTCAACTTGAAGACTTTTCTAATAAATCGTGTATATTTAAGCTTTTTCATCACATTAGCATGCATGAAATAAATTCAAACTATTTCGAGATATTAATCATGGCAATTGAAAGTTTTCATGAATAGCATATTAACGAGTAATTCCAGGAAGGAAAAATAATTAACTCAAGCCATAAACAATTTTTTAGAACTCAATTAATGCATAATCATCCGTACTTGGAGTGTATGAAGGAGTTTTCAATGATGCGATTTGGTGATTTATTCTTCTCAAAAAAAAATCCTAAGGTCTCATACACACCCCCCCAACTAAAGATGGACATTATCCTCAATGTCGAAAGGGGTATGAGTTTATTCAAGCAAGCAACCTAGAAAGCATATAAAAACTACACTACTGGAAAGAACACACCGTGATCAAATGGCGGATCCCGAATCTTTAATTGTTGAGGAAGTTATTCAATTTGCTCCTTGCGCTCCTCGGCGAGTAATTTTCCTCCAATGACTAAACTGGATCCCAGCAACGTAACTCCCAGCGTCTCTATAAGATGTTCTCTGGTATCCTGCAAGAGATGAGTCACGTCAATCCATTTTAGTCTAAGATTCTTCTCAATAAAAGTATTCCAAACGTAGTCATCAAAATAATTGAAATAAATTAAAGCAAGTTGACGACTACTCCCTGAAAGATATGCACTACTCTCGGTATGATGCTCAGTCATTGGGGAGAGGGGTAAATGATTTTGGGATAAAACTGGAGGAGGGCATGGTTCTGACTCCATGGCGATAATCTCAAAACCCTTGTCCCTAGCTGTCTCCTCCTCTCGTTCATCCAAAATTGCTAGCTCGTCCTCTCTTTTGCACACACTTTCTGCCATGTAGATATTTTTATTCGTGTCCTCAACGTGACATGGCTTGCTCGATTTTCCTGCAATTGAAGATAAACTCGTATTATATTCTTGAAGTTGAATTTCAAAAGAATTATTTTCTTCTAAGTAAGTGGCAATCAGAGTAAGATTTTCAAAGGATTTTTGAATCTGCCGACTTCGAGCAAGGAAATTCTCTTGGAATTGATGGGATGTAGCCTCATGTGTATGAATAATCTAGTAAACTTCCTCTTTCAAGGATTGCAAAGGTACGTCTACGCTTTGCTCCCCTTGATCGAGGCACGAAGGCTCCGTTGAATCGCACTCTGAAGTCTCTTCTATGGTTTCTTCATTTTCTTGCAGAGACTCCATGTATTCCCACGCCTCTGTCGGCGTCATGCCTCCCAATAATTCCTGCAGCTGTGGTCGTAGTCCATCTAGGAAGGACTCCATAAGCTCTTCATTTGTGTACCCATGCTGCGGATAGCTCGATACTATGTTTGTGAACCTCCTTCAGGCCTGAAAGAAAGTTTCACAGTCAGTCTGATTAAAATTAACGATCTTGAGCTTCTCCATCCTATGTTTGTGTGCATTAGCATACCTTGCATCATACAGATTGTTTGTGCAATAGAAATTAATATACTCCATTTTAAAAAAAAATAAACAAAAGTTTATGTACAATAAAATTAAACAAAAATTAATATAAAGTAAAGAGGAAAGATCTCACCGAAGGTCCTCTGAATGAAATAAACCGTGGTAACAACCCATTCCTCCCCGGCAATGGTGCCAAAAACTTGGTAGGCCCAAAATAGTGCTTCTCTCAAGCGCAAGAGTCCGTACAAGTAATATAATCTGGGAGTCCAGATGTCGAATCCTCAGGAGAAAATCTGTTGCAACCACAGCTTAAATCAAATAGAAATCCAACGAAAAGAAACTAACCACTTATGTTGGTGATGGTTTGAAAGTGTGTGATGGTGATTTCTGGTACGCGAACAATACGAACAAGGAACATCGTGTATGAAAGTATGTATGAGAAATATGCACATGATATGGGTTCATTAGGATCAATGATTCGTATAAGTTGGTTGATTAAATATAACTCAATAAACCCTCCTTTTGGGAGCAATTCATCGGAAAATACCCTTTTGGGGGTTAAAGCACAATATGAATAAAATCGTTGCTAAAGTTATAATCTTACAAATACGGTATGAAACTCTCTTTTGGAGAGATCAAAACTCACCCTTGTGGGGCGGTCATCAACTCAATCACTTCTTTTGGAAGATGAAAAAGAAGATTTAATAACAAAGTTCACAACTTTATTAACGTTAACGATTTAGCACAACGATTCAACCAAACGAATACGATTCACATTCCCTAACTACGCCATACCATGCACAAATAGAATTTAGCTACTCATGGTGCAAGAAAAATCAAGTTTCATAGCAAAATACATTGTTCTAATAGCAAAATACAATGAAAAAGACACAAATACGGGGTATAAGTTCAAGAATTTATCACCAAATCTCCAAGTTAGACCCCAAAACTCTCTGGAAATAAGAAGAATAGCCTCTGGAATTTTACAGAATTTTGCTCTGCAGAAATACGTCCAATAGCTGCTCCAAAAACCCCAAAATAAGCCAGAATACGGCCAAAAACCCTAGAAATACGCTTATATAGGCTCATTGCGGGTTTTAATGACTTAACAGGTCGAAATCCTCAATCCGCATAGCGCTGCAAATCTCAGCCGTTTGATCTGAGCGCGATTTCGCCTCGTGGTGCCACGTGCGATTTGAAAACCACGCGCTTGCATCCGATCCGACTTCATCTCGGCGTAATTAGGACCGTAGGATCTGATTGCAACGGACGTGATGTCGCCACGTTGCTCCATATCCGACTTCAACCGGGCCTCGTCGCCGTCCTTTGGATGCAAGCGGCTGTGCACAAGATCCCGCCACGTGTCCAATTCAGTCTCCGCCCGCTTCGGTTGTTAGCTCCGTGCTACTGCCGTTGGATCGAGATCTGGCGGTCACAAACTGGTTGCGTCGCCCTTTGATTACGTCCGCTGGATCGGATCTCAACGCACGCGATGGAGCCACGTCACCCCGGAAGGCTGCTACGCTGCTAAGCTTCGCTCGATAAGAGCCGTAAGATCCCAGATCTACGGTGAAAATGATGGCCGCGTAGATGCCGTTGGATGCGGGCGGGAAAGCGTGGATGGCCGCCACGTCATGCGCCAAGATTCGGGCGTATTTCTTTTTTATTGGTATTCTGCATTCAAAAATACACAGTAATTAGCACAGATCTCAGAAAAATACAAATAAATAGTCGTTGAAATCATGAGATCGAGACCTAGCCATGAAAAATATAAAAAGTGCAGAAATATTCAGTTTATTGCTGTTTTGTGCTCAAATAGAGTGTTTTCTCTAATAAATGATTGTGTACAAAATACGAATGTATTAGAGAACAATATAGCATCACATGAGCACAAAATAGGGCTAAATGGGGGGTTAAATATGTAATATTGAACCCGAATCAGTATACTAAATTGATCTCTAGTTTCTTAGATTGCTGTTGAGTCATTGGGCCAGCCTTCGAGACAACTTGGTCCACAGATGACTAAGGCCCACCAGGCCCACCAGGCCCACCAAAGAAGCCCGATGTCGACTCAGTTAAAGCCCAAATGGCCAGTCGATCGTTTGGTCCACCTCACTCGAACGTGATATTAAAGGCGGGCTCGGGAATCTTGGGGACGTGCGCAACATTTATTCCTATTAATGGGGGAAGATTGTGGCCCCAATATGGGTGGCCGTTATCTCTCGAACGTATCCAAAGGGACCCTGAATGTATATAAATAGAGGAAAGGGTCACATTTCTAAGGTAGAGGTCTAAGACATAGAACTCGACTTTCTCAGCCTACATTTCTTATATTCGAGCTTGTGTCGCCAGTCCTGAGACGAACCTCTGCAGGTCGATCTCAGCTGCACCAAGCTCCCTCTCTTCCTTAAGTTCCCTACTAACTTAAGCATCGGATGTGATTTGGGTCGGAACCCAGATACGACCCCCCCTAACGAATCCATGTGGTGCAGATCGACGGTTGCTAACTAACGTTGAAGGTCGACGTCGAGCTTCCCAGCCTCGAATGGTTAATGCAACTGTCGTCAGAAGATCGACCAAAGGTCGCATCATCTCCATCTACCATTACTCGACCCTGGTTCCATCAACCAAGGGTCCCACTCCGACTGCTGACAAGGCTCTGAACCAGCATCTCGAGTCTACGTCAGCTTGACAACTGTCTCGGTCAATTTTGGCCTTAACAATTTGGCGCCGTTTGTGGGAAACATTATCCAGCTTGACATCTCAAAGTAATCCAGAAGCTATGACAGATGGACCCAGCAATGTCGGATCGTCGAAGGCCCAAAGGAGAAGCCAAGAGCAAACAACGTCCTGATGGAGGATGTCGCAGACTCCACAACGCCATCACCTCGACCAGCGGAGGCCCCAAAGGAGCTAGGGGTGACCCGAAAGGAGTTCACCCAGTTCACCGAGCAAATCGATAGGAGCCTATGCACTTTGGCGACTTTGATACACCAGAACATGGGGAGCCCATCCCCAGTAAATGAGCAGTTGTCGCCTCCAAATCCGAACCTGACGCCAACAAAGGGCTCAGCTTTCCTCTGAGATCTGGGGACCCAAAGGCAGAACAACCAGAGATCAATCTCCACAATTTGGACCCCCGGTCCACCAATACAACGGAGCATGGGTCGATAATTGAGCTTTCGTTCTCCAGGGGGAACCTACCCCCTCCAACGATCGAGCGGCAACCCGCAACATCCTATATCAGGTAATGTACGGAGCTCCCCCATGTTATAACCCACTAAACCCTGCAGGTGGATTCGTGAGGAGGGAAGAGATCCTGAACCGATCCTCAGGAGCCAACTTCTTGCAACCGGGAGCAGGAGGATCCATATTGGTCCAATCCGCGATTCGGAAGACCCCTCTGAAAGAGAATATCACCTCTGCTCCTTTTCTTCCTAAATTGAAGCTCCCCGCTCTACCAGCTTATGATGGCAGAGGCGACCCATGGTCGCACATTCATAAGTATTTGAATGTCATACTACTCCACGGGGCCAACGAGCCATATCATTGTAGAGCCTTCCATGCTACCCTGTTCAAGAGAGCAGAAAGCTGGTACGAAGGGCTATCCTATGGCTGCATTGGCTCGTTCGACGAACCGGTAGAAATATTCTGCAAGCAATTCGTCGCAGGATGACGTCCCAAGAAGAGGTCGTCTCACCTCTTCTCGCTCAAACAAAACGAAAATGAGTCAATCCGAGCCTTCGTCCAGAGATTCAACAACGAGATGCTCGATGTAGAGGAGACACTAGACGTGATCGTCATAGCGACGCTCACCCAGGCGGTCCAGAACAAACACCTGAGGAGGGCCCTTCACCTGTTTCCCCTAACACCATCGCAGAGATGCTCAACATAACAGATCGGTTAACTTCCTCCGAGGAGGCGGAAGAACCAGCTGGAGCTAATGCAAAGAGCACCCCCTTCCACCGCGAAGACACGAGGCGAGAGAAACCAAACTCGAGGATCCCCCGCCAGGAGTCCCGAGATAAGAGGCCTATGGAGAGGAGCCCTTGAAGCAAGGAGCATGCTACCTACGCTAAGCCGGTCGCCCATAAGGCAGAAGTCCTCGTCTACGCCCCACGAGAAGAGCTGATCCAATAGGCTGCAAAGAAGGGCAAATACAAGAAGAGGGACGACCTCAAATTCTACAAATATCACAACGACTATGGGCAAGACACAAACGACTGTTGGACTCTCAAAAAAGAGATCGATGCCCTAGTCAAGCGAGGACACCCCAAATGCCTGGCCAATGATCCACCCAGCAAGGAAGGATCCTCAAAACAGAAGGGCAAGATGGCGGGGTCGCCTAATGAGCCATCTGAGACTCAAGGTGAATAAAAGGGCAATGAATGGCAACAGCTCCGATGTCGATCGGAAAACACATGTACGCCTTTTTCATTTTTCTTTTACTTCCATCAATAAAGCACGTCACTTTTACCGAATAAAGTTTCGCTTCCATAAGTCTTCGTAAAGTCTACAGAAACTATCCATTCAAAACTCTCACTCGGAAAGGATCCGATCCTCGGGAGGTTTAGGGAAAATTAAACTTACGTTGACACAATTTGCCCTTAAACGAGCGTCATCCGTAGGTTGAAGGGGCCACCCCTTCGTCACTGAACGACTCTCCTAAAACGAGCGCCAGACGTAAGTCGAAGGGGCCACCCCTTTGCCACTGAACGACTCTCCTAAAATGAGCGTCAGCCGTAAGTCAAAGGGGCCACCCCTTCTCCACTGAATGACTCTCCTAAAACGAGCATCAGCCGTAAGTCTAAGGGGCCACCCCTTCTCCACTAAACGATCTCCTAAAACAAGCATCAGACGTAAGTCAAAGGGGCCACCCCTTCGCCACTAAACGACTCTCCTAAAAATGAGCGTCAGCCGTAAGTTGAAGGGGCCACCCCTTTGCCACTGAACGACTCTCCTAAAAACGAGCGTCAGCCGTAAGTCGAAGGGGCCACCCCTTCGTCACTGAATGACTCTCCTAAAACGAGCATCAGCCGTAAGTCGAAGGGGCCAGCCCTTCACCACTGAACGACACTCCTAAAACGAGTGTCAGCCATAAGTCGAAGGGGCCACCCCTTCGCCACTGAACAACTCTCCTAAAACGAGCGTCAGCCGTAAGTCGAAGGGGCCACCCCTTCTCCACTGAATGACTCTCCTAAAAACGAGCGTCAGCCATAAGTCGAAAGGGCAACCCCTTCACCACTGAATGATTCTCCTAAAACGAGCGTCACACCTAAGTCGAAGGGGCCACCCCTTCGCCACTGAACGACTCTCCTAAAATGAGCGTCAGCTGTAAGTCGAAGCGGCCACCCCTTCGCCACTGAACGACTCTCCTAAAACGAGCGTCAGCTGTAAGTCGAAGGGGCCACCCCTTCGCCACTGAATGAACGTCAGCCGTAAGTCGAAAGGACCATACCTTTGCCACTGAACGACTCTCCTAGAACGTCTTCATCCATTAGTCGAAGGGCCACCCCTTCATTGCCGAACGACTCCCATTTCATCAACTATGAGTCGGGTGAATCTCTTCCTCATCGTGGAACATTGTGGTTAACTTCTAAATGTGGTTCGATGGTTTATCCTCGATCACCCCGAAGCAGCGCCTAACCCATCGAAAGGGGCCATCAGGCATGAAGACCACCACGGGGCGTGAGCGACAACAAACAAAGACAGACAATGGGAAATAAGGATACACAGGCCAATTCTCCTGTCACTTCCCATTGCAAAACATTTTTCTCATTTACATCACCACCTATACATTCAAAAATTTCTACAAGCAGGCTTAAAACTAAAGCGCCGAGATCTTACAGCGGTAGTTTAGGCCCTTGATCTCCACCTAGCACGACCAAAGACTCTGGGTCCCCCGTAGCACCTACTCTTGCTTCGTCGCCAGCCATGGTGGTGGCCTCGTCCACGGGAGCTACCTCCTCCATGCCTCGGCTCGACTCGTCCTTGCCTTGGCTCGACTCGTCCTCGCTAAAGTCCGAAAGTATTACCGGGATTTGGTCAATCTCAACAGAGAGGTCGGTGAATCGATTCTTCATCTCCAGTCGACATCGCTCGTAGCCTTCTTTGTATAGCTCGTCGAAGTCAGGAAATGTATCTTTGAACTCCTGAATCCTCCTCTCCACTATGACCTCGGCCTCGACTCTCTCCTCAAGTAGAGCATCCTTTGCTTGCTTCCTCAAGACAACTTATTCAACCTCCCTCGTACGAGACTCGTGCAACTCCTCCTCGAGTTTCTGGAGGTGATTCAGTCTGGTCTCATAGAGAAGGCTGAGTCTGGTCAGCTCAACTTGAGATCGCTCCACGCACGACCTAACGGCCTCCAGGGTGACCCCATGATCGGCCACCTCCGGAGCATGACAGTGCAATGCCGCGGTGGCCACAAGAGCCTGCACACAACACTTGATGGTCAGCTTACGCACTGATATCAGCATCGATAAAGGCCCGAATAATGATTACCTGAACGCTGGCGTGAACGGCTATTGACGCAAGCCGCTCATAATCGACCTTTTCCACGACAGCCCTATCCTATGGAGGGGTCGCATTCTTGGCGATACGGTAGGCGGTCTCGCAGTCAATGAGAGCAAAATCTCCATGCATCAAAGGAAACCTCGCCTTGACGTGCTCCTCCTTGAAATAGTCGAGGGGGGCCTAAGGAGATCAGCCCTCCAGCGACATCGGCCTAGACTTGTCAGGGATGTCTTCAGATAATCCTACGGAGGGGAACAGACACCCCAAGGCCAGGAGTCCTGGTGCACGAAGAGCTCCGATGGAACCTGAGTCTCCCTCGAATCTTCCTTGTGAAAAGCATCACTCCCTGACTGGGAGGCCTGCTCCACGGTTGCATTCGAACCAGACGGCTCCGAGTCGGTGAGAACGAGCTTTCACCTCCTCTTGCTCCCCTCCAGCGTAACCACTTCAAACTCGGAGGGAGACCCTTTCTTCTTCTTCTTCTGAGGGCAAGCCACTTGGGCAGTCCCCTCGATGATCATGGGCCGATCTTCGGACGGCTGGGCCATCGATCTCAACACGGTCGGCGCCCGGGGCGACAACATGCTCGCCTCCGCCTCTTTGATGGAAGCCTCGACCGCTTCCCTCAAGGCGGGATCCACCTGATAATCCACGCTGGTATACCTACGAAGGCAACAAACAAGTTAGGTCGAAGAACGAAGTTCGAACAGTTGGCGAGCAAGATCGAACCAACCTTTCGTCCACACGGTCCGATGAAGCACATCATCCGACCACAGCCACTTGATCGACCTCATACCCTTTGGCAGGCTCATCAGAGTATCGGCATCTTTCCTCTCATCGATAGTCAGTAGCTTATCCATGGATGGTCCCAAATCAGGGGCGCCCCAATCGGTGCAGAAGCTTGCCTTACCCTGAAAAACCACAAACACAAACTCGTCTTTCCACTTGGGGTTGGAGGAGGGAAGATCTTCCAGCAGCTTTCGACCTCGACGGGCCATTATCGTATACCATCCCGGGGGTTTAAGGGTAGGAATGAAGAAGAAGTAGTTGAACAGATGCAAAGATGGTTCGATTTCCTTCGTCACGCACATCAACATGCCGATGGCGTTCGACATCAACTGGCAGAGAGAAATGTTCAAGGTACATAGGAAGTACCGCATGAAGGGATGCATGGGAAACCGAAGGCCACGTTCAAAGGCTTTTACGTAAACCCCCACCTCCCGATCGCCAGGACGATGTGCCCTCTCGTCCCTCCTAAGCAACCTGATTTAATAATCAAGGCAGACATAGCTCCTCTGAAACTTTTCGATTTGGCCGGCCTTGACTTTGGACCTCACATTTGCCAGCAAGCCCGCTCCATGACCCCTTCCCGATTCTTCTGAATGGCTGTGACTACGTTTCTTCTACAGGCAGTGATGGAGGACGAAGACATTGCTTTCAAGAGAAGGAGAATCTGAATCGAGAGAATGAAGACGATACTTCCACTCTATATCACTGGAACCGACATATATAGGCGAGGCAACAACTGCAGGATGGAACACGTGTCAAGGATCCAAGAGCCCAGAATGTATTGGATTTCGAATCGATAAATCATCTGAATCGACGAGGCGGGCATTTTGGCACCTAGAACTCAAGTGCTATTTTCTCGACTGTCGAGCCCCATTAAATGCGATGTAACGTTGCTTGACTTCAGCAGATGGGTCCTTCAAGGTCGTGCGACGGTGGGCCATTGTTGAGTCATTGGGCCGGTATTCGAGACAACTCGGTCGACAGATGACTAAGGCCCACCAGTCCCACCAAAGAAGCCCGATGTCGACTCAGTCAAAGCCCAAATGGCCAGTTGACTGTTGGGTCCACCTCACTCAAACGTGGGATTAAAGGCGGGCTCGGGAATCTCAGAGACGTGCGCAACATTTATTCCTATTAATGAGGGAAGATTATGGCCCCATTATGGGTGTCCGTTATCTCCCCAATGTCTCCAAAGGGACCATGAACATCTATAAATAGAGAAAAGGGTCCCATTTCCAAGGTAGAAGGTCTAAGACATAGAACTCGACTTTCTCAACTTACATTTCTTATATTTGAGCTTGCGCTGCCAGTCCTGAGACGAACCTTCGTAGGTTGATCTCAGCTGCACCAAGCTCCTTTCTCCTTAAGTTCCCTACTAACTTAAGCATCGAAGGGGATTTGGGTCAGAACCTAGATCCGACCCCCTAACGAATCCCTGTAGTGCAGATCGACGGTCGCTAACAAATGTCGAAGGTTGACGTCGAGCTTTCCAACCTCGAACGATCGACGCAACTGCAGTCAGAAGATCGACCAAAGGTCGCATCATCTCCATCTACCATTATTTGACCTTGGTTCCATCAACCAAAGGTCCTACTCCGACTGCTGACGAGGCTCTGATCCAGCATCTCGAGTCTACGTCAGCTTGACAACTGTCTTGATCAATTTTGGCCTTAACAATTGCCATGTCATGTAAGTTAATTGCCTAATTACTTGATGTGGTGTTATGTTAGTAAAGTGCCAAAATCATATTAGTAATTATGATTAGTGAGTTATTATTATTTTATGCCGAGCTTAATTATACTAGTATGTTTTCTAGGTTCATATGAATATGCCAAGGTCTTTATTATTGCTAACATATCTCCAAGTTGCTAATGTCATGTAAGAACAAATATGCTTCAAATACTTATGTTGATATGTTTCCAAGTAAGAAAGCTATTATGCCAAGTTGTGATATTATGCCATTACATGACATTAAACTAGCATGTGGCAACTAGTATGCAAAGTTGTGTTAATATACTAATGAATGTCATTATGTTAACATGCATAGTTCTCCTTGTGAAATTACTAGTATTGTAGTGTGCTAAGTTTTAGTAGCAAACTAGTCAACTTTATGAAATTAGTAGCTATTAAGTATGTCATGCTTTGATAAAAGGAGTAGTATGATATATCCCGCTAAACATGTGGTATGCGATGCCATGTTTCACTAAAAAGGATTATTGTGCCGTGCACCATAAATTACAAATAGTATGTTATGTTTCATTACTTACGTTAATTTGCTCATATGTCATGTTACTTTGGGACTTTTACTCAGTTTATAGAATGTGGTGCTTAAATTTATGAAAAATCTGTAATGCGATAGTCGTGGTTAATCCCGACATTAAATGAAGTGTGGAATGAGAAATTATGAAAGCGGTAAGTGAGAACGCTAAAATAACGTACGGAAATAAATTACGAAACTAAGAGTGAGGCAAAGTGATAGATTTCTGGAATGCTCGATCCATTCTAAAATGGGTGAGACTCCAGATACGGGTTCGGGGGAAACCCGTGTAAATTATAGGAGTTAAGGAGCGGACATATGAGGTTAGATTTTTCACTCGCGTGTCACTGCCGTAAGGGGGAGTTGACCAGAGTTAGAGAGGCCAGTGGTGTACTTGTTAGTGCATGGGTACGAATCCAATTTGAGTATCCGAATACCCGACCCGATTAGCTTCCACGACCCAATACCCCCTGCTTTGAGCGGGGTATAGCTAAGTCGGACGAATGGGTCGTTCGAACGTTGGGCTGGCACCGACATTCAGGTGAGAGTTAATGGGGCCGAGTAAATGGGCAGCTGTTAACTCGAATCTCGAAGAAGATTATGCCCCAATCAATGAGGGGTGGTTACACATCATCAAGGAAGAGCTACCTATAAATGGACCAAAGAACGAAGGTAAATGGGTTCCATCTTCAAGGTACGAGGGGTAAGACGTAGAACTCTATATTCTCACTTTCACCATTCTTATATTCGAGCTTGCGTCGTCAGTTTAGAGACGAACCTCCGTGGGTCGATCTCAGCTACACCAAGCTCACTCTCTTCCTTAAGTTCCATACTAACTTAAGCATCAGATGGGATTTGGGTCGGAACGTAGATCCGATCCCCCTAACAAGTCCCTACAGTGCAGATTAACGATCGATATCCGACATTGAAGGTCGACGTCGAGCTCTCCAACCTCGAACGATCGACGCAACGGCCGCCAGAGGGTCGGTCAAAGGTCGCATCACCTCCAACTACCATCATTCGACCCTGGTTCCTCCAACCAATGGTCCCACTTCAGCTGCTGATGAGGCTCCAACTCAGCACTTTGAGTCTATGTCAGCTTAACAACTATCTCGGTCAATTTTGGCCTTAACATTTTGGCGCCGTCTGTGGGAAACCACGAGTCGACATCCCGATCGACGAACTACTCGACCATGTCGGCTTGCCCAACCACATCATCCTCCGAGGTTGCCGCAAGACCTCCCAGCGTCAGGATCATCAACATGGTAACAGGAGGTCCCATACACCCAGAGTTATCAACCTCTCTCTAAAGCTCATATGCGGGGAGGTTGATGACAGTATCCGTGGGGCGAAAGTGCCCCAGCAATTTAACACCTCCTATCTCCTTCTCGGATGAAGATCTGGAAGGTGTAGAACTGCCACACGATGATGCCACCGTCATCACGACCACCATCAAAGAGATTGCCGTGAAAAGGTTGCTTGTCGACACCGGAAGCTCGTGCGACATACTCTTCTTCACTACATTGGAAAGGATGAAAATATCATCCATGGAGTTGCGCCTTGCACGGGACCCCTGGTGGGGTTCACCAAACACTCCGCCCCAATAACGGGCATCATCACCCTACCGGTGACCCTCGGTACATATCCTCAACAAATCACTTTCCTAACCAGTTTCATGGTAGTGAAGATCAACTCGGCATACAATAGGATCATAAGCTCAACTCGGCATACAATGGGATCATCGGAAGACCGCTGCTGAACACCATAGAAGCGGTGGTCTCAACCTTCCATCAGATGATCAAGTTCCAGACCCCCGAGGGAGTCAGAAGAGTGAAAGGGAACCAGAAACAGGCGCGATCATGCTACACGCTATACATCGCCCTGAGAAGGATCGAGCAGGCTGATCCAGTCGACCCATAGATCGAAGATCGACGGCCTGCCACGGTCGAAGAAACAGAGAACATCAAAGTCTCCGACGAGGAAGGAAAAACCGTCTCAATCGGGTCACTGCTCCCTTGCGACCTAAAAGAGCAGTTAATCGCCCTCCTAAGAGAACATGCAGACATCTTCGCTGGACCCCGAAGGACATGCCCGTCATCGACCCTGAGGTAGCGTCCCACAAGCAGGAGGTCGACCCGACCTCCAGGCCCATGAAGCAAAAGAAGAGAAACATGGGAGGCGAAAAGATGAAAGCTGTGATCGAAGAAATTGATCGACTTATGGAAGCTCGCTTCATTAGAAAAGTAAATTACCCTGAATGGCTCTCAAATGTTGTAATGGTCAAGAAGGCAAACAGCAAATGGTGAATGTGCATCGACTTCACCGACCTTAACAAGGCGTGCCCTAAGGATAGCTACCCCCTGCCATGAATCAACCATCTGGTCGACAGTGCTTCGGGCTACGAGCTTCTCAGCTTCATAGACACCTTCTCAGGATATAACCAGATTCAAATGCCACCGGAAGATGAGGAGAAAACTTCTTTCGTCACTGATCGAGGTATTGTCTGTTACACCAAAATGCCATTCGGTTTGAAAAATGCAGGGGCCATGTACCAATGCATGATGAACGGCGTCTTCGAGACTCAAATAGGGCAAAACCTAGAAGTCTACATCAATAACATGTTGGTTAAGTCGAAGAAGCCAACGGATCATATTGCAGACCTTCGAGAGATATTTGCACAGATCTGGCGATACAACCTTCGGCTAAACCCTGCCAAATGAACCTTCGGGGTTAGTTCAGGGAAGTTCCTTGGTTTTAGGCAGACGAATCTGGAGATCGAAGCCAACCCCGACAAAATCGCTGCCATCATCACGATGAAGGAGCCCTCGACTCTCAGAGAGCTCTAGCGGCAGAATGGAAGGATAGCAGCCTTGGGACGATTCCTGTTTAAGTTAGCCGAGAGGTCATTACCTTTCTTCAAGGTGTTGAGAAAGATGATAACCTCCGCATCGAGAGGCAAGAGAGCCATCGAATGGGATGCAGACTACAAAAAATCTTTCTCCGAGTTAAAGGAATACCTTCGCACCCCATCGCTCCTGACGAATCCAGATAAGGATGACCAGCTCATCATCTACCTGGCCGCCACCGAGGAAGCCGTAAGCTCGGCACTCGTCAAATAAGATGCAGGGGTGCAACAGCCCATCTACTACGTCAGTCAGGCCCTCCGAGGCACGGAGGTCAACTACTACTCGAGGATCGAAAAGATGGCTTTCGCGCTAAGTCTGAAGATTTATATTGTATACTTTTCATAGAAAACACACCAAGCTTCACGCATTGATTGCCTAAATTTGGAGTACTGCTTTGTTGTCTGCTATCACTTCTATTTGCATGAAATTGTACGCTCACCTTTCCGTTTGATTGAATGTATGCTTTTTTGATATAACTGGATTAGTTTACTTTCTGAATTCAAACTAAGTAGATTACATTACCCTGCAGAAAGTTGTCATGCACATTCAAAAGAGTGAACTGAGCGTTGAATATTTTTCTTTCTCCACATATTTTGAACTTCATTTCTATACTTAAAATCATTGGTGAATCTCCCTTTAGCAAATCTTATATTGGCATCTTTCCCTTGCTATACAGTCCAAGCTCCAATACCCCAAAATAAAAAAAAATAATACATGCATATCTCTCTATCTTTGATTCGGGATTGTTATTGTGTATATTGGTTTTAAAAAAGAGAGAGAAAAAAGAGAAAAAGAGAAAAGAAAAACAAAAAGAAGTTCGCATGTATATACCTGATCCCATCTCTTGCTTTCTTTCTTTCTTCCCTCTTTTATTTTTCTTGGAGCTTCAAAAAAAATGGGGAAAATTCGTATTGTTCTATTTGATGCCACCACGCTTATAGATAAGCTTGGGAGAGAGGATCCGATGATGTGTGAGAGAGTGACCACTGGTCTGTGCATGATGACCTAAGCTAAGTAATTTTTTATACTCAGGGAGATTACTTGGAGTATTACAAAGTCCACGAATTGAAATTTGGCATGCATTTCATGAATACCATTTCTTTCTATTCTTATTGCTCCATAATGTGTGATGTCACTTATACTCCAAGTAAAAAGCAATCAATTGAAAAGTGTGCAATATGTGATTATGTATATTACTTTGGATGCCTCAGACGACGCTAATTCTAGAATGATTTCATGTTTCACCTCATTTTGATATTCTTGGTTTCTATATCAAATGCATTTTTATATGATCATGATATCGAGATAAAAATCTTTGGCATGTTTTTATTCATCGTGCGCTATTTGAGTAAGCAGCTCCACATCCTGAGAAAATGATCTAGCACCTCCCTCTTCGTTTTCTATTCTATCTTGTCCTTCCTTTTCCCCTTATTTTTACCCCCCGGGTTCGCCTTTTTACTCATCTTCCTCGAGGACGAGTAAGAGGTAAGCTTGGGGGATTTTGATCGCTCCTTATTTTACACATTTTTTCTGCATGTTTGCATGTCATTTCGATCGCACATATTGCATTTTTCACGATTATTCGACGATATCGCGTTGATTTTCACTATTTCTTGTTTTTGTCGAATTTCACAAAATATGGAGCAATCTGGAGCATAAATGAGATCAAGGGACTTTCACGCATGCTGGAGCACCGCATGTGACCTTATCGAGGAGCTAGCAGCGCTAGATGATGATCAAAAGAAGAAGAAGTTCGATAGAATCGACGAGGAAGCGAGGAGGAGAAGATAAGACTCCAGAAACAGCCCACTCGGCCGAGCTGATAGCTCACTCGGCCGAGTGAAGGAACGTACTCGGCTGAGTACAACGGATACAAGAGCACCTGGAGTCAAAGTCCACTCGGGCGAGTGAAATATCTCACTCGGCCGAGTGACGAAGTCCACTCGCCCGAGTACAACATGGTTTTCCTCCTGAGATCTCAGCCGACTCTCTGAAGTTTGGAGAAGATCAGCAGAAGACTCACTCGGTCGAGTGAGAAAGCCCACTCGACCGAGTAAAGAACTCCACTCAGCCAAGTATCACAGAGTGACAGACCCCCCTAAACCCCTAATATCTCTGTTTTTTTTGGGTCCGTCACTCGGCCGAGTGACATGTTCTACTCGGCCGAGTGGCGTAGTCTGCCTGTATCGTGAATTAGGGTTCTGGGCTGCGCCAGGGACAGATCTGTCAGGATTTTCTGGCCGACTTTGTCTTGTATTTAAGCTAGTATTCTTCCTAGTTTTAGGGGAGACCAGAAATTAGTTTTTTATAGCATTATTCTAATTGTAATTCTTAGCTGGAGATTGAAGATTGGAAATTTGGTTTGTTCTTTCTATCAAGATTTCTTGTTTTTTTGAATTGTTTTCTCTCAATCATGAATTGCTTTATGTTTTTATTCGTTTATTTTGTGATTGCCATGATTAATTGTGAGTAGTTCCGCTGTTCTAAGGCATGGGGATGAACCCTATGGATCCGATTTTAGAATTGTGATGAATGAATTAATGTGTTGCTAAGATTGATAGACGGTTGGGTTATGATTGATTTTCTACGAGTAGCTAGGAATTTCCATCAATTGGGGTTTGCAAGAGATGTGATCTCAATCGACGGGAAGGCCTAGATATTCGATTTAGGTTTATAATCGAGATTCTCTAGACTTGATTTGCAAGAGATTGGACCAAATCTAGGATTTTTATTATAAATCTATACTCATATTCGTTTGTAAGAGATTGGACGAATACAAACTATCATAACCTAGATCGTAACTCGAGTTTGCACAAGAGTGGGCTCGGGGTGCGATTGGACGACGATGTCGTTCTTCATGCTAGCGGTTTAGGTTAGGGTTTGCACGAGAATGGACCCTAATCTAGGTTGCTATAGACCGACAATAGCGAGAGAGCGTGAGCTTGGTTCTCTATTCAGTTATGAGTAGTTCACCTCAATTCAAGCCTTGCAACATTGAGATTCACGATTCACAGAGATGAATGACGATCCGTAGTGGGGATTCCCTGGCCCTAGAAGCCTTCATTATATAGAATTCAAATTGTTAATTGAACGACTGTGACAATATTCTCGAAATCATTCCATTCAACCAAAAATAGCTAGGTGATTAAAACAGAGTACCGTCATTTGTCCTCCCCGTGTTCGATACCCGCTCGCCACTACACCGTGTGCTTGCGGTAAGACTACAGTCGTTTTTCGGATGTATATCCGGGCGCGATCAAGTTTTTGGCACCGTTGCCGGGGAGGTGACGGTATTTTATTTTCCGCACCCAGCTATATCTCATCTTCTATCTTTCTTTTATGTTTATTTTTATTTGACTCTCAAATTGACGTGCTCTTCCAGATTTTCCAATAGAATTTAAACTGGTAACATGGGAGACACAATGATGAGAACGGATTCTAGCCCGCAATATGATGACACCTTTGCGGCTCTTCTGGAAGAACTTATGGATGAGGTCCAATCTACAGGGGCTTTGGTCATCGACATAGAGGACCCCATTGAACAGCTATTTGCTAGCTTTGTAATTGATCAAATTTCTCCGGAAGGGACTATCGAGGGCAATATTAGAGTTGATGTGAGGGATGATAAGTTGTACTTCGAAGTTAGCAAGACACCTCAGCCCAGAATAAGGGAAGGTAGCGAAGCATGCACTGGAGAGGTCTGTACTTGTGAAGATTCCATTTGGCATACCGAGGTTCAGGGAAGTGCACTTGACGATCCTCTTTTCAACATTGATGAACGCACTGACCTATCTTTTGATTTCAGGTGTGAACCTGAGGAAACTGGTAGTCCCACCGACATCAGAGCAGAGTTGTGCAGCATCCACTCCGATGCATCCTCCTCTCCGAAAAGCGAATCTGAGTCGGCATACGAGGGCCTACTTTCCGAGGGGGAACTGAACACAGATGTGATCGAAGACGCCATGCTTTCACAGGAAGAGGAGGTAGGGGGTACATCGCCCCCTGAGGTAGAACTGAAACAATTACCTCCTAACTTAAGGTATGCCTTCTTGGGGGATAAACTGACCTACCCGGTGATTGTTAATGCTAACCTCAACCACCACCAGCTTGAGAGACTTTTAGATGTCCTTGGGAGCCATAAGGGCGTCCTCGGCAACACCATCTCTGACCTCAAGGGAATAAGCCCTAGACTTTATACGCACAGGATCCACCTAGAAAACACTGAAGCCACCTCCATAGAGCCTCAAAGGCGGTTAAATCCTAACATGAAGGAGTTGGTTAAGAAGGAGATCCTTAAACTGCTTGAAGCCGATATCATTTATCCTATTTCTGACAGCAGATGGGTTAGCCCAGTTCATGTCGTCCCTAAAAGGGGGGAATGACCGTTATAAAAAATGATAAGGGAGAGCCCATATCCACACACACTGGTATCGATTACAGGAAATTGAATAAAGCCACCCGTAAAGATCATTACCCATTACCCTTTATTGACCAAATGTTAGAACGCCTCGCCAAACATATAATCTTTTGCTATTTGGATGGGTATTCGAGATTCATTCAGATTCCCTTACATGAAGATGACAAAGAAAAGACTACTTTTACGTGCCCTTATGGTACATATGCTTACCGTAGAATGCCCTTTGGACTTTGTAACGCCCCCGCCACCTTTCAAAGGTGCATGACGTCCATCTTTTCTGATTATATTGAAGACATCATGGAAGTCTTCATGGACGATTTTTCTGTCTATGGTGGCAGGTTTGACTCATGTTTGGCCAATCTTACTAAAGTCCTTAAAAGATGCCAACAAAATAATCTTACTCTTAACTGGGAGAAATGCCATTTCATGGTCACTGAGGGGATAGTTCTTGGGCATCTTGTCTCATCTAGAAGGATCGAGGTTGAAAAGGCAAAAATTGAGGTAATCAAAAAACTTCCACCACCAATTAATGTCAAGGGCATTAGGGGATTTCTTGGTCATGCGGGATTTTACCTCCGCTTTATCAAAGACTTTGCCCTAATTGCCCGTCCTCTTACAGCCTTACTTGCTAAAGATGCTCCATTTGTCTTTTCAGGAGATTGCTTGCAAGCCTTTAATACACTGAAGGAAGCCCTCATTTCCGCCCCAATCATACAACCGCCAGATTGGAATCTTCCTTTCGAGCTGATGTGCGACACAAGTGACCAAGCAGTTGGAGCAGTATTAGGACAAAGGAAGGACAAAAAGCTTCATGCAATATTTTATGCGAGCAAAACTCTGGACGAGGCACAAAAGAATTACACTACCACCGAAAAGGAGCTCTTGGTGGTTGTCTACTCCATTGAGAAGTTTCGCTCTTACCTCCTTGGATCAAAAGTGATTGTGCATACCGAACATGCGGCATTGAAATACCTATTAAGCAAAAAGGAAGCCAAGCCAAGACTAATAAGATGTATACCACTACTCCAAGAATTTGACTTGGAAATCAGAGACAAGAAAGGCACGGACAACATAGTGGCGGATCACTGTCTAGGATTGTTCGTGACAAGAGGGATGATAGCCTGCCGATTGATGACACTTTTGCTGACGAGAGGCTATTCGCCATCAGACCCGGAGAGGTGCCTTGGCATGCAGATTATGTGAACGATTTGGCATGCAGGATAAAACCGTGTGGGATGGCCATGCAACAAAAAAGGAGGTTCATGCACGAATCCCGCAACTATTTCTGGGAAGACCCATACCTCTTCAAGGTATGCAAAGATGGGATTATACGGAGGTGTGTTTCAAATGAAGAGGCCACATCTATCATTTCACATTGCCATGATATGCCTTGCGGGGGACATCACGCCGCCCTCAAAACCACCGCAAAGATATTGCAGTGTGGGTTCTTTTGGCCGACCACGTTCAAGGACACACATGACTTCGTCAAGTATTGCGATAGATGCCAACGGACATGAAACATATCCAAACGGAATGAGATGCCAATGAAACCCATTTTGGAAATTGAGCTATTTGATGTTGGGGAGTGGATTTCATGGGGCCTTTTCCATCAAGTAAAGGAAACACGTATATTCTATTGGCCGTTGACTACGTTTCGAAATGGGTAGAGGCCATCGTAACCCCAACCAATGATGCGAGGGTGTGACCGGCGCCCCGTTTACGGTATGGGCGCGGTGTCATTTTACCGCAAGTGCACGGTTAGTATAGGGTGCGGGTTTATCGAACTCAGGGAGGTGGATGGCTTGAATGGCTACTAGCCTCGCCTAGGCTGTGTGCTAGCTACACGGATGATATGGGTGAAAGTGTAGAAATAAAAGAAAGAAATGAAAAAGACACGAAAAGAATCCCCGCTAACACGGGCTAGAGCACTCATGACACTTGGCATTTGACTTGACCCAGGGTGAGACATTGCCCCAAAAGGTGGTACCTAGCGTCCATGGCCCGATATTCCGGTTGGTGCCAAGTACGCTAGGCCTACCCGGTTCCAGACGGTGGGCATTCCCATGTCCATTAACACCTTCCGCAACCGGGAGCATTAAGGCCACAATGATAACTCCCAACACTTCGTCCAAGCCGTTCCCACGCGCGAGGACTCAATGTCTATGCTAGGGGCATGAGTTATGGCTAGGGAGTCAACCGCCAAGTTTATTCCCCATTGGCCCGACGGTCAGAGGCGGTCTTTCTCCCACCAATGACAATGAAACACCCCCGCGTAACCCTAATGGCTAAATAGGTCAAATGTAATTTCTAGCAATACATCGAAGCGGATCTTGACTGGACAAGCACCGGACCCCAACCCCCAACACAACTAGTGTGTTGCCGTACGAATTGGACCCAGATTGCTAGAAATCCCCATTGACGCATTTCATCGAACACATGCCATGCAACTAAGTCAAATGAAACAACCAAGCATCAATCCTACCCTAACCCGTATTAGGGTTCATCAATACTACTCCATGATGAAAAACATAAAAACAAGCAAAACAAATAACATACAAACATTCACCATTGAGCAAAATGAAAACAACACAATACAATAGAAAATGAGAGAAGAAAAATACTTATCTTGATTTGAATCCAACAATCTGGTACAAGATTTATTGAGCAAAGACCTAATCTAATCTACCCTAAGCCTCCCAACAAAGGGGCTGAAAAAGCCCTAAAAACTAGAGGAGGATCCCCATCAAGTCGGCCAGCCTCGTGTATTTATAGCCCCACTTTGAAACCCTAATGGTTCGGGTCCAAGCCCGTAGAAAAACCTCCACACGATCGGTTGATGAGTCAACCGATCGGGTGAGAGCTTCGAAAATCTTCAACCGGGCGCTGAGGCGAGCGGGTGGCTCTGTCGGTTCACCAAATGAGGAATTTCAACTACAGATGAACCGATCGGGTGATATGTCACCCGATCGGTTGGAATTACGCTCCATTTGGCCGAGAGTTCCGTCGGATTCAAACGGTCGACGAACCGGTCGGTTGAGCTGTCCGGATCGTCTCTTGGAAAATTCCGCTACAGGTGAACCGATCGGGTGATAAGTCACCCGATCAGTTGGAATTCAGCCCAAATGACAGAGAGCTCCGTCGGTTCACCCGATCGCTGAACCGATCGGGTGTGCTGCTATTCTTCTTCAGCGGCCGCCCGAGTAGGATACGCGTGCATCAATCGATCGGGTGACTGATCCACCCGACCGGTTGAGGGCTGAGGAATATCAATCTTCATCGCTTTGACCCTCTGGATCGCGCGTGACTCCTCCCGTTGCTCTGGAGACTCATTATATCATCGTTTTATGTCCCAAATGCTAGAAATTCCTGTAAAATACCAAAAACACAGAAAAGTGAAAGAAAACAAGAAAACACGAGAAAAAGAATTCAAGACGGCGGTAAATAACGGAAAAACACGGGAGAAAACGTGCGCAAATATATGAAATATAAACGCACGTCAAAATCCCCCAAGCTGAACTCTTCCTCGTCCTCGAGGAAGACGAGTGAGAGTAGGAGCTCGGAGGGAGAAAATAGAGAGAAATAGAGAAAAAGAGAACTCTGTATCCTAGATCGCCCGTCAGGGCCAACAAAATCAAAAACGATACACCAAGCAAGCAGACGCCAAATCACATCACTAAACCAAGGAATACGAGTCCAGACAAGTGCCGTGGGCCCACGCGGTGAAGCGCGAGTGAGCGTGGTCGTGTGCTAGCAAACGGTGTCACTATCTACATTGTGCAATAAAGCTCGATATACACAAATCCAAGATATGACCCAAATATCGATTCGAATTGAATTAAGCGGTGAATATATGGTTCAAGCATGCATGAGAGTAGAGAGAGAGAATCGAAACATATCATGTGTTAGGGACTCCACAACTAGGGTTAAGGAAATCACCACACTAAAGCCTAGATAATAGCTAAAAAGTCCCTAAGCCAAGTGTTTTCGAAAACGATGGGCGTTGAGATGATGTGGAGTAGGACGCTCGGTGCAAATTCTCGCCTTCCCTTTATTCTCGGCAAGTAGGAAAAGATATTCACACGGGAATTTTTTTAGGTTTTGGGTATTTGTATTTTTTTGGCCTTTTGGCTCTACAAAAATTTTCTTTTCTTTTCTTTTTGGGTTTTTTTCTTTTCTTTTCTCTTTTTTTTTGGATTTTTGGGTTTTTGGCTATACACATGTGTACTCTCCCAAGTGGGAGAACGGTACACGACGAGGGGATTTGCACCAAGTAAAACAAAAAAAGAAATCGGAATCTAAACACTTGGGCAAAGGAAACTATTTTCGCTAATTAGAGCATAGGTCAAATGGGTTATCCTTGTCCTTAATTGTGGAATCCCGACACATGCGAAATGAAGTATACGATATATATATAGCATGCAGAAGCAGACAGGAGAAACAAACACCGCATATTCAAATCGAAGCATGATAATCTAGGGGTCATTCCTGGACAGGTATATAAAATAAAATCACAAAGTAGAAGCACACCAAACAGCTAGGCACGACGCACGACTCACAAAAAGCTAAGTGGACCCACGATGCATGAAATGCAAGAGGACCCGATATCCTAGGGTTAGTGAATGTGATTATCGATGCCATGCTAGGTGTGTGTGATTTTGTGGCAATTCATCATAGGGTTCATCTTTAGGAGAAAGAGATAAAAAGAAGAAAAGAAAAAAAAGAATAAGAAAAACACGGAGAAAAACGACTCAAATAACGAAGAAAAAGAGACAAATGACGCACGAAGTGCGACTCCCCCAAGCTAAAACTTGCATTGTCCTCAATGCAATAGTAGTGAATACGGGAGGGCAATGAAAATGGGGGGGAGTAACGCACCGACACAAAAAATGAAAAACACGAAAAACACATGAGCGAAACTAAAAAATAAAGAAAAAGAAACACTCAAATAAAAGATATAAAACGCGACAAGAGAACACCTAGACACAGACACACAAGAACAACACGTAAAAACATGCACACAAATCGATTTCCCCCAAGCTGAACATGATAATGCCAGCGAAATGATATGATCAATGTGATGCAGAAATATGCAAGGGGAAGATCGGAAAAGAAAAGAAAGAAATCAAAATGCAGGAGAGACGGTGTGCTCATTCTCCTCGGAAGAGGATGAGGGTGAAATGATAGAAGGGCACGACTTGAAGGGTTATTAAGATGCAAAAGCAAATCCTAGATACGCTCCCCTCGCTAATGAGAGGAGACAAGATTATTCAAATCTAAACTAGAAAGCAGTAAATTTTTACACTACTGGATTAGGGTACACCTGAGCATAGGCAGATCCAAGATCTGAAGTGGGGCAGGTAGCTGCTCTAACTGCTCCTTCTGTGGCTCCGCCAGAAGCGCTGTGCCACGTGTGCCAATGGACCCAAGCAATGCACCTCCAAGCATCCCGCGTAGGTGTCCACCTGTGACCTGCAAAGGATGAGGTGCTTTAGTCCATGGCAAGAAATTATTTCCCAAAATAAATGTATCCCAGAGATAATCGTCAACATAAGATGGAAAAATAATAAAAGGGTGACGAATACTCCCTGAGAATGGGTCGCTATCCTCTGTACTAGCGACGACCAAATCCTCGCTCTCCATGAGAAGTGGCTCTCCAGGTGGTGACACACTGCAGCATACCTCAAGGGAAGTCGATCCTGTGTCCTGCGAGAGATATGGTGTGTCAAAAATATATAAGTCTAAAGGAATAGGACGTGAAAAGCGAGACTCAAAAGTGGAGTGAGAGTGAGTATGAAAATCTCCCTGAATAGGGGCAATATGCTCAAGTAGATGCTCAGCCGCAGAAGAAATGGGGAGCGACAGTAGAGGTAGATGTGACTCGGGCTCCATGAAGTGGACCATCGTATCCAAGCCCTCATGCACATTCTCCTCGACGATATGCTCATGCTCCACCATCTGCCCGATGTCCTGAATGACATCCTCATGGTTGACCACAGACCAAGGAGGAAGCTGTAATAGAGATGGCTGTGGAGGTGGATGTGGGGCGGACATCTCGTATGTGGTCGTGGTGTCCTCGTCCTCACGCACATCCTCCTCGCCCGTATGCATAAGCTCTGTAAACTCCTCGGTGCTCTCATAGGACTCATATGGGGTATCCAAATCAAGACAAGAAGTCTCTCCCACAGATCCTATAGAAATCACCCCATCCTCACAATCATCATCAAAAAATGCTTCGTCATCCAAGTGGTAGTGATGGAAAAATGGGGTATCGGCTTGAGATGTGTCTATGGTGGCTGATGGCATGGTGGTCTCAACCATGAAAGTGGGTATATCATCTCCTTCATCCCCTCTCCTCGGTGTTGGCTCGGTGATTGGTACCATCAAGTTTTGTAATATTTGGCCTTGGTTAAACATGGCACTTTCAAGGAGAGACACGAGGCTTGATTCTTCTTGTGTTTGTGGAGGGGTATAAGGTTGAGGAAATGGATGGGAGGTGTTTGGGCTAAGGTTGTAGGAAAATGTTTGGCCTTGGAGTGGTGGGAGGCTCTCAAGCGTAAATGGGCAATCATAATACATGTGCCCCGCCATCCCACAAGTCTCACAAACCACAACTGAATAAGGATCGTATCCTCCCATTTGAGCATCGAAATTTGATCTCCACATGGTTACACCAAAGATACCTGGACAACAAAAATAAGAAAACTAGAGAGGAGCGTTAATAGTACAAGAGAATAACAAAAAGATAATATAATAGTGGGGGAAAAATTTCTTGGTTATTGAATATTTTTTTTAAAAAAAAAGAAAAAGAAATTTTTTTTGGTGTTTTTATGTGTAGTCTAACGAACCCAAGCTAAGCTAATATCAAACCGAACACCTCCCTGGCAACGGCGCCAAAAACTTGACCGGCGCCCCGTTTACGGTTTGGGCGCGGTGTCGTTTTACCGCAAGTGCACGGTTAGTGTAGGGTGCGGGTTTATCGAACTCAGGGAGGTGGATGGCTTGAATGGCTACTAGCCTCGCCTAGGCTGTGTGCTAGCTACGTGGATGATATAGGTGGAAGTGTAGAAATAAAAGAAAGAAATGAAAAAGACACGAAAAGAATCCCCGCTAACACGGGCTAGAGCACTCATGACACTTGGCATTTGACTTGACTCAGGGTGAGACATTGCCCCAAAAGGTGGTACCTAGCGTCCATGGCCCGATATTTCGGTCGGTGCCAAGTACGCTAGGCCTACCCGGTTCCGGACGGTGGGCATTCCCATGTCCATTAACACCTTCCGCAACCGGGAGCATTAAGGCCACAATGATAACTCCCAACACTTCGTCCAAGCCGTTCCCACCCGTGAGGACTCAATGTCTATGCTAGGGGCATGAGCTATGGCTAGGGAGTCAACCGCCAAGTTTATTCCCCCTTGGCCCGACGGTCAGAGGCGGTCTTTCTCCCACCAATGACAATGAAACACCCCCGCGTAACCCTAATGGCCAAATAGGTCAAATGTGATTTCTAGCAATACATCGAAGCGGATCTTGACTGGACAAGCACCAGACCCCAACCCCCAACACAACTAGTGTGTTGCCGTACGAATTGGACCCAGATTGCAAGAAATCCCCATTGACGCATTTCATCGAACACATGCCATGCAACTAAGTCAAATGAAACAACCAAGCATCAATCCTACCCTAACCCGTATTAGGGTTCATCAATACTACTCCATGATGAAAAACATAAAAACAAGCAAAACAAATAACATACAAACATTCACCATTGAGCAAAATGAAAACAACACAATACAATAGAAAATGAGAGAAGAAAAATACTTATCTTGATTCGAATCCAACAATCTGGTACAAGATTTATTGAGCAAAGACCTAATCTAATCTACCCTAAGCCTCCCAACAAAGGGGCTGAAAAAGCCCTAAAAACTAGAGGAGGATCCCCATCAAGTCGGCCAGCTTCGTGTATTTATAGCCCCACTTTGAAACCCTAATGGTTCGGGTCCAAGCCCGCAGAAAAACCGCCACCCGATCGGTTGATGAGTCAACCGATCGGGTGAGAGCTTCGAAAATCTTCAACCGGGCGCTGAGGCGAGTGGGTGGCTCTGTCGGTTCACCAAATGAGGAATTGCAGCTACAGATGAACCGATCGGGTGATATGTCACCCGATCGGTTGGAATTACGCTCCATTTGGCCGAGAGTTCCGTCGGATTCAAACGGTCGACGAACCGGTCGGTTGAGCTGTCCGGGTCGTCTCTTGGAAAATTCCGCTACAGGTGAACCGATCGGGTGATAAGTCACCCGATCGGTTGGAATTCAGCCAAAATGACAGAGAGCTTTGTCGGTTCACCCGATCGCTGAACCGATCGGGTGAGCTGCTATTCTTCTTCAGCGGCCGCCCGGGTAGGATACGCGTTCATCAACCGATCGGGTGACTGATCCACCCGATCGGTTGAGGGCTGAGGAATATCAATCTTCATCGCTTTGACCCTCTGGATCACGCGTGACTCCTCCCGTTGCTCTGGGGACTCATTATATCATCGTTTTATGTCCCAAATGCTAGAAATTCCTGCAAAATACCAAAAACACGGAAAAGTGAAAGAAAACAAGAAAACACGAGAAACAAATTCAAGACGGCGGTAAATAATGGAAAAACACGGGAGAAAACGTGCGCAAATATATGAAATATAAACGCACGTCAGGGTGGTATCTAAATTCTTCAAGCAAAACATATTCCCACACTTTGGAGTGCCACAAACATTGATAAGCGATGGAGGAAGCCATTTCATAGAAAGCAAGTTCGAAGCCATGCTAAAGAAGTATGGGGTGAATCACAGAATCGGTATGGCATACCACCCTCAAACGAGTGGACAAGTGGAAGTGTCAAACCGGGAAATTAAACAAATTCTAGAGAAGACTGTCGACAGATCTAGGAAGGATTGGTCCATGAAATTGAATGATGCACTGTGGGCATATCGCACGGCCTTTCGAACCTTCATTGGCACCACCCCATACCGGCTAGTTTATAGGAAAGCATGCCATTTGCCGGTAGAGTTGGAACATCGGGCCTATTGGGCAATCAAGACTTTAAATTACGACTACAAGAGTGCGGCGTTGCGACGTCTTCTAGATATCAATGAGCTTGACGAGATTAGACGAGATGCTTACGAGAGCTCTAGAATTTACAAAGAAAGAACCAGAATTCTCCATGATGCACGCATCACCGTTACCGACTTTAAGGTCAGAGACACGGTCCTATTGTTCAATTCTAAACTTCGACTCTTTCTCGGAAAGCTAAGGTCACGATGGTCGGGACCTTTCACCATTCGGCACATACAACCGGGTGCGGCCTTTGAGGTAGAGGAAAAAGAAAGCGTCATGTTTAAGGTAAATGGACAAAGGCTCAAACATTATTCAGAGGGAGCCCCCACCGGGGAAGTAAATAGCATATACCTAATTAAGGGTTGGTCCCAAGATCTTTCGTACCTCCTTGACGAGGTGATACGCCATGCCATTTGCCATCGGGGCCAAGCACGATGACGGCCTCGAAGAGGGCCAACTTACCAAAGAAGGCGAAATGATGGGAGACCCGTCAGACCCTCTTACGGATGAAGAGAAGGACGACGCTGATGTCGTCAAGATTAGAGAGCTCTGCAAGCTTTCTACGGCGAAGCACATGAAGAAAGCTCCACCGGCCAACAAATCTTTACCGCCGGCCATGAAGAAGGATGTCAAAAGCTCAAGTTTGGGGGACTCACCCCCCACTACTATCCATGATGAAGGGGAGCCGAGGAACACTGAAGAAAATCAATAACTGAACCCAAGCGGCCTTCCCGGTAAGTTTGACACGCGCATGTCACATGCGCCAAACATCGAGCTTTAATCGCGAATCTTAAGGGGTCGAGCTCAAGACCTTAAACGAGCGCTTGTCGGGAGGTAACCCGACGGTTCTATTTCACTTTTTAGTTGAATTTTATTTTCATTTTTTGTCTTAGATCTTTATTAGTGTTTAGAGTCAAGTGTCGAAGAAAAAACTGACAACGGGCAACATTTTTCATTTCAGGAGAAGGAGAATAGGAGACCATATGAATGGAGGATGACCATGGTGATGGGGAGCGTTCCAGGGATGCGCTCAGATGTCAAGAGAGGGAAGAAACTGACGGGGGAAAGAAAATCAGAAAGTGGAGCAAAAACAGAGAGTTGGAGCTGAAAATAGCAGCCCACTCGGCCGAGTACATTTTCACTTGGCTGAATGAAGACCCAACTCGGCCGAGTAGGGTACTGATCAGGGAAGTTTCGAAAAACCCCTCTCGGTTAATTACATGCCACTCGGCAGAGTGACTTTGTCACTCGACCGAGTGAACCAGACACTTTCTGCACTTTAAAGGCTCTGAGTGGCCTAGCCATTCGGCCGAGTGACTTTTGTCTATTCAGCCGAGTGATAGTTCTACTCGGCCGAGTCGGAACATACACGAAATTTTTTAAAATTTAATAAACTGAGGCCACTCGGCCGATGGTCGCCACCACTCAGCCGAGTGACTTACCCTATATAGTTCAGCGCTCGTGGTCCTAAATCAAAAAATTCCCAAATTCTCAAATCGACAGCCCGAGCATCCCCCCATCGCCCGAGCATTTGATCCCTCGCCCGAGCCGTCCCCACCTGCGCCCAAGTGGCACAACCCCATGCCGTCGACGCCGCCGTCCAGTCGCCGTCGGCGCTGCTACCCTGGCCGCCGGCCGTCCCCTCTTAGCCCTAATTTTCCCTTTTCTCCCAATCTTCATTTTGTAAGCCCTATCTCGTCCCGAATCGAAATTAAACTACATACACACCTATTTCTCTTG
Source organism: Scilla litardierei (assembly GCA_030789695.1). Classification (NCBI taxonomy): domain Eukaryota; kingdom Viridiplantae; phylum Streptophyta; class Magnoliopsida; order Asparagales; family Asparagaceae; genus Scilla; species Scilla litardierei. The sequence continues at coordinate 39,699 of JAULAV010002476.1, forward strand.
ATTTTCCCCTAAATTTATTGATATTCATTGCTAATCAATCAATTTTGTGTTTCAGGATAGCTTGGAGGAGAATCAGAGGCAAATTCGGAGCTTCTCAGGGGAGGCGTTTCTGTGCTCACATCGCTTGCTTGGAGTCGCGTCGTGCTCGGGTATATTCGCTCCTTTTTATTAGCACTTCACATTGATTGGCACATCTCACGGCACTACCATGTCCCCACGCACTAGGTCACGTTCGCGGGCGTCCGCCTCCAAGCAGAGGAGGACTAGCGAGCCTGGCTCTTCCTCCGCTAGAGCAGACTCCCCGCTGCCTAGCCCACCACCACCTATACTTCCGTCTCCTACCGCACCCATTCCACCCCCACCGACACAGCCCATCCCAGCTTTCGACACAATGGGGGATCACTTTCCGAGACGACGCACACCACGTCAGATTTGAAAGAATCTCCCATCGATCGATTGTCCCCTCTAGGTTTGCACACATTGCAGATTTTGAGTGCCGAGGGGTATTCGAGAGCCTATTCAAGTTGTATGACAATGTGGGGTGGCGTGATTTTATGTCGGTGTCGGTGGATACCTACGTCCGACTGACATTCGAGATCCTGAGTTCTATCCGTAGGACTCAGGGGGTTGCAAGTTTCGTCTGATGGATCGTAAGTGCGAGACTACTCTCGATATGCTCCGAGCCTTTTTCCAGTGGCCCCCTGTCCCGGACCCCGACCGCGATTTTAGTCACACGCACATCGGCCCACCGTCATTCGATACACATGCTTTCTGGACGTTGATCACGGGTTCCCCACTAGCCTTTGATCCTAGCCGGGCCAAAGCCTCCTCTATCGTCCACCCATGCCTCCGCATTGCTCAGCGCCTCATGGAGACCACATTTCTCGCTAGGTATGAGCCTGGGACGATGTCTACGCCTGAGCTTTATCTGCTCTACGCGATGACTAGAGCGAGAGTCTTTGAGGGCGACACGGACGTCTCAGTCCCCGCCGTTCAGATCGATATAGCTAGATGGTATCTAGACCGCATTGTTTCTTCGGCCACCGACAGGACGACGATCTGTTGCGGCGGTCTGATTACCTTGCTAGCTCCTTTGTGCGGGGTTGAGCTCCCAGCTGGTTTGCTTCGACCCATGGGCCCCACCTCCCTTTTCATAGATGTCATGGCCCGCATAAGGATGTTGCGTACTCACGGTCAGCACCACTGGGTTTGGCTGCACGGTCCTTTTGGTACAGATTATATGGTGCTTTCGAGCCCCGCTCGGACCCACATTGGACCCGCAGGAGGGGTGTGGAGACCAGAGATGGACCTCCTCATCCCAGTTGCGTACGTGCTTGAGCCCGAGGACGCTCAGCAGGAGCCCCTCCTCCCACCTCTGGACCCAGAGATCCCGATCCCTCAGCCTGCACCAGATTTGATCCCTGCTCGATTCACTTCTGTCCACACTTCTGTCAGTGTCGGGAGCACCCTAACTGAGTCCACCACCTCCTCCTCCTCCTCCTCTGTGCCGTTGACCTCTGATCCCATTTCTTCTGTGGCTTTTGAGAGCGCCCCCACCACTGTTTTTGAGAGAGGCGAGCCTTCCTTTATTTCGATGGCCGAGACCCTGTCATCACCAGATTTCACGACCCCTGGGGAGTCATTTTCTATTGATTTCACGAACTCCCCAGTCATCGACACTTCCGTCTCTGTTGTCGCCGTCTTCACTGAGAGCGTCGTGACATATGTCCCCATTTCTGTGTCAGCGACCTCTCCACCCTTCTTGCCCCCTTTCGCAACTTCAGATTCTGCCGCTGCTCGCACTTTTGAGAGCATCCCTGCGTCTCAGGCTCCCACAGAGGCTGAGTGTCTTTTAGCTAGCACATCACCACACCATCACCTAGTAGTAGCCCCACGTGTCTACGGTGGCCGTGTGCGACAGCCCCGACCCCCACCTGTTCGACCCTCTCCCCCCGCCCTCGACACCCTCGTTCAGCACCTGCATGATTTAAAGGGGGCCGTTAGTGGGCTCAGAGGAGATTTTCAGGCTCTCACCGCCACCGTTAGCTCTGTGCAGTCACACGTCGCTCTACTCCCTGGTATTCAGGTTACCCTGAACCAGATTCTTGCGCGGCTGCCACAGCCTCCACCTGTCGCTGTCCGTCCCATTTCACAGCAGCCTCCACCACCACCACCTCCCCCACCACAGGGCGATGTTGGCATCCACCACCTGCTTAGGCACACACTTGATGCCTCTCATATTTTTGCCACTGCTGTGATTGATATTATCTTTTCTGCCAATTTTGCACCCCTCCTCCCCACACATTTTGGTCACTTTTTGCTTAGATTTGTCTATATCATCCTGGGAGAGAGGAGGTATTTCTGGGACCGTTATATTGCACCACCTTGATCTCTACACTCATTACTTGATTTCCATCCTATTTTCTTTCATTTTCATCCTTTATCATGCATGCATCACCACTGTAATGCCCCGCTTCCCAAAAGACACCGGAAGCGAGAGCGTTACACGGTCCGCTTGAACTGGAGCGGTGAAGCTAGAGTTCAATAAGCGTCTGTGATAAAAACACAGATGATGTCCTTGCAACTACCATTCAGAACAATCAAAAACACATCCAGAAAAGATAAATCCACATCCAGAAATAATGTTCGTACACAGAGTTTAACAAGCCACAGTTGGGCTAAAAGTAGCAACAAGAAAAGAACGTACACGAAAGTAACTACGACGACTGAAAAGGAAACTAGGAAAGCAGTAAAGTGTCGGGGGTCCACTAGTCCTCTGCTGGGAGAGGCACTGCGTCAGGTGCGAACTCCTGACTCTCTAACTCTGGCGTCTCGTACTGGTCCTCCTGGTACTCAAGCTCTGAACCTGACATACATCCACAAACATGAATGTATGTCAGCTAGGGGTCTGCAAGAAAAGTTAGCATTCCAAGGCAAAGTATATGACAGATATATGAATTTAAGAAGCATTAATAATTAAAGAAAAGTGACTGCAGCAATTTAACATTTAACAATTCATAGAAACGGAAACGAACAGTCCTAGCATGCAGTTTTAGACGGTTGCAAGATTAAGGTTAAGATTACTCTGAGTTCAATAGAATTTCAATTTCAAGATGACCAAGTTAGTGTTTCAAGTTTTTCATGTCAAGTGTTAGCATTCTAATCTAGGGTTCACGCCTGTAGGTCGTGATGAGAAGGTCGTTCCTCTCACGGGGGCTTACCGTGATTGACGCTAACCCACCGCGTGCGGGTGGTGCTCTTGAGGAGAGTACCTTTCATACGCCTAGTGGCCGCTCAACCCTAACCCCACCCAAAAGTTTTGCCGGAACACGAGCCGGCCTAGTTGACTCACACGACATCACGATATCACGATACCGCCTTCGAGGCGCACGATTTCACGATGTCCATATTGTTAAACATGTCAGGACTCAGTGAATTTTACTGTTAACAATATTAAAGTTTTATGGTGATAGTTCTACAAAGCGAAAACGGGTCGAACGACCGTTTCCGTAATTTTAAATAATGACGAATACGTCCTTTTTGTTCAACTTGCTACAGAAATGATTTTTTTCTCTTGTTGTTTAAAATGGGGATATAACGTATGATATACTGTTGGATCCCAAATTTCGTCCAGATTATCATGGCATCGTTTTCATGCGTCATTTCACGTCTAGTTTTCAAGTTACACATCCATAATTAAAAGTGACGCAAAAGTTCCGAAACTTCAAAAATTCATATAAAATCAAATACTCGCCTGTTTTTGACGTTCTTGGTGTCGTTGGAATCATCTCGACGTGTACTACACTGCGGAGGGTTTGGTTTGCTGTTTTGGCAGAGCATAAAATCAGAAATTGCGTTTTTTTTGTTCGGGTCAGATTACAAAAAGCCCCTACGACGTCTAATCAACCGGTTTTATTAGGTTTCTCTACTTTACGGTGTGGGTTAAGAGTTACAGGGGTAGATCTACCAACCTGAAGTGTAGCGATGGATCTGATGACTACCACGAGCAACGACGACACGTACGGTGCTGAAACTTTGACGTCCACTCTCCAAACTTGTTGCGGCAGCGAGTATGTGACGGACAGCGGTTGTCAGCGAGCTCCGGAGGCTGTCGACGTCAGATCTGAGGGCGTGGAGCTGCTGGTTGCGAGGAGTCGGCTGAGGGGTTGTTGTGCTCGGGTGGAGAAGAGGAGGAAGAAGCTGCGGTTGCCGTGGCCTGTAGATGATGGTTCTCAGCCTGGGGGTGATGTGTGCGTGGGAAGGAGAAGGAGGGAGGGATGCTTGCGGGAGGCCGTGGGCTGTGGAGAAAGGGTGCAGGCCGTGAGGGGGCTGAGGGAGATGTTGCGGGTTGTTGCGTGGAGGTGGGGTTTTTGCGGTTTGAGAAGAAGAAGAAGGGGAGGTGAACTCGGCCTGTGCGTGGGTGAGGTTGTTGCGTGAAAGAAGAAGGGGAGAGGGAGGCTATGGCGGATGGGAGTTAGGGTTTAGACTAGGGTTTAAAAGTTTTTGTTGCGGCTGTAAAAGGTGAAGCCCCTAGGTTTTATAAGGAAGAGGAGAAGGGCTAGGTTATTATAAAAAGTGTAGGGTTGAAAAGTGATAGGCTGCGGGTTGTGTTTGTTGCAGCTGGGAGAAATTTAGAGTAGGTTTCTTTATATATATATTTTTTCAATAGGCTGTGCATGTGTGACCATTTAGGCTGCGGTAGGGTTTGGTTTCTTATAGTTAGAGGGTAGGTTAGGGTTTTATAAGAAGATAATAGAGTAGGCTGTGAGTGTTGACATGCCTAGGTTTATATTGATTGCGTGAGCTGTGTTGGGGCCTAGGTTAGACTTGTTTCCCTTGTGTTTTTTTTTCGTACAGGTCGTGGGGGTGGGGGTTTAAAAGGAAGAGATTGAGAGGAAATGAGGAAAAATAATAGGAAGGAAAAAGTAATAGTAATAATAATAGTAATAACATTAATAATAAATTACCCAAGTGTCACAAAAATAATAATAATAACAATAATAATAACAAATAACAATAATAATAAATAATAAGAAATAAATTAACTAAGGCTAAATATAAAGATATGAATAATTAACATGAAGAAATCTGCACGTGCACGAGACAGATACGACTAATTACGGATACGGTCAAAAACACACTAGGGAAATACAGATAATATCATCAAAAGACTGGTCGTTACATCCTACACACCTTAAAGAAAATTCCGCCCTCAGAATTCCTAACAATCACAGGTCAGGGAACAGGTGGGGGTAACGCTCTCTCATCTCATCTTCTCTCTCCCAGGTGGACTCTCCTGGCGAGCCGTGTCGCCACATCACCCGAACAAGATCGACAGTCTTGTTTCGGAGTGACTTCTGACGTCTGTCAAAAATCTGCACTGGCTGCTGATCATACGTCAGATCTGGACGAACGGTGATATCAGAGTAGTCAACAGCGTGAGATGGATCGCTGATGTACCGACGAAGCTGAGACACATGGAAGACATCGTGAACACCCTCCAAAGATGGTGGCAAGGCTAAGCGGTAGGCTACCTCGCCAACTCTCTCTAGAACATCGAAGGGTCCGATGTATCTCAGGCTGAGCTTGCCACGTTTCCCAAAGCGAATCACTCCGCGATTCGGGGAAATCTTCAGAAACACATGGTCTCCCGGCTGCAACTCCAGAGGTCGCCGTTTAACATCAGCCCAATGCTTATAACGGTCCTGGACAATCCGAAGCTTGTCCCTGATATCTCAAACAACGTCCACAGCTTCGACAATCAACTCCGGTCCCAACAACTCTCTATCTCCAATGTCGTCCCAGCTCAGGGGCGAACGACACTTCCTCCCGTAGAGAGCAGCAAATGGCGCCATGCCAATGCTTGCCTGATAACTGTTGTTGTAGGAGAACTCCACCAGGTGTAGATGATCCGCCCACGAACCCTTGAAATCTAGCATGCAAGCTCTCAGCATGTCCTCCAGAATCTGAATGGTTCGCTCTGACTGGCCATCCGTCTGTGGGTGATACGCAGTGTTGAACTTCAGACTGGTACCAAGATTGGTCTGCAGACTCTTCCAGAACTGAGATGTGAACCTCGTATCACGATCGGACACGATGCTTACAAGGACTCCATGCAAGCGCACGATCTCCTACACAACATATTTCACATCACTATTGGCACTAGAAGGAAATCACGAAAGGATGAGTCAGATCATTACCTCCATATATTTCCTAGCCAGTATCTCCATGGATTGTCCTACTCGAAACGGTATGAAGTGCGCAGACTTGGTCAGTCGATCGATGATGACCCAGATTGCGTCGTTCTGTTTGGCGCTTCGAGGTAAGCCAGTCACGAAATCCATCGTGATGTGTTGCCATTTCCACTCCGGAATAGGGAGGGGCTGTAGTAGTCCGGCGGTGCGATGATGTTCAGCCTTCACCTACTGGCACACCAGGCATTTGGCAATACTCCGTGCCACACTTCTCTTCATCCCGTGCCACCAGAAATTCCGACGAAGATCCTTGTACATCTTCGTACCTCCAGGGTGAATGTAATAAGGCGAACTGTGAGCCTCATTCATCAATTCTTCTCTGATATCACATGTAGGCACGCAGATCCTCCTGCCATACCTCAAAGATCCATCCTCATGAATCAGAAAATCTGTCCGGAGTCCGGCTTCGACTTGCTCTCTGATCTTCATCAACTTAGCATCACTAGCTTGAGCAGTCTTGATCCGATCAACAATCGTCAATTGAATCTGCATGTTCATCAACGACGAAGTGATTTCTGGAAGAACAACTTCAACATCCATCTCTCGCAGGTCCTGCTGCAATCTCCACTACGCTGTGAGAATCATCACCTCTGGCAGTCAGCTCAAGGCGTCCGGTACGACATTCACCTTCCCTGGGTGGTACTAAAGGTCGATGTCGTAATCTGCCATCAACTCCAACCATCTGCGATGTCTCATATTCAGCTCCTTCTAAGTAAATATGTATTTCAAACTTTTGTGATCAGTGAATATCTTCACTTTCTCACTCAGTAAGAAATGACGCCAGATCTTCAGCGCAAATATGACAGCGGCGAGTTCCAAATCGTGGGTCGGATAATTCTTCTCATGGACTTTCAACTGTCGCGAAGAATAAGCAACTACATGGTTGTGCTGGTGCAGAACACAACCAAGTCCCTTCCCCGATGCATCACAGAAAATCTCAAAGCCTCCGCTTCTGTCCGGAATAGCCAAGACTGGTGCAGTCGTCAGTCTCTCCTTCAAGGTGGAAAAAGCTTGCTCACAAGAATCTGACCAACTGAACTTGACATCCTTCCGCGTCAATCTCGTCATCGGCTCGGCGATCCTCGAGAAATCCTTGATAAATCTGCGGTAGTATCCGGCCAATCCGAGGAAACTCCTGATGTCCGAAGCCGATCGCGGTGTATGCCATTCACTGACTGCTCTGACCTTCTCCGGATCCACTGAGATGCCGGCTCCTGATACTACATGTCCAAGAAATGCAACTCTGTACAGCCAGAATTCGTATTTGCTATACTTGGCATATAGTCGATGATGGCGGAGCGTCTCCAATACCAATCTCAAGTGCTCTGCATGCTCTTCCTCGCTCCTCGAGTACACCAAGATGTCATCTATAAAGATCACCACAAACTTGTCCAGGAAGTCATAGAAGATGAGGTTCATGCAATTCATGAACACCACAGGAGCGTTGGTCACACCAAACGGCATGACGACGAACTCATAGTGCCCGTACTTGGTCCGGAAAGCTGTCTTGAGCACGTCATCCTTCTTGACTCTGACCTGATGGTATCCGCTCTAAAGATCCAACTTCGAGAACACCTTCGACCCACCAAGCTGATTGAAGATATCATCAATACGGGGCAGCGGGTACTTGTTATTCACAGTGATCAGGTTCAGCTCCCGATAGTCGATACACATCCTCCTCGATCCGTCTTTCTTCTTCACCAGCAAGACGAGTGCACCCCAGGGAGGCACGCTGGGATGAATAAAACCTTTCTGTAGCAGCTCGTCCAACTGCTTCCTCAGCTCCTCTAGCTCAGCTGGAGCTATACAGTACGGCGCCTTAGAAATCGGTTGAGCTCCTGGCATTAGATCAATGTCGAACTCCAGTGCTCGATCAGGCGACAAACCGGAAATGTCCTCTGGAAAAACATCCTCGAAGTCTCGCACTACTGCTGGCTTCTCCGGTTCTGCTATCATAGATGCAACTGTCAATCTGTATGGCTGGGCCCGGAACTTGACAGGTCTAATCGACCGTCCTCTACTGACGAACTCAAACATTGGGTGGCCCGAAATTTCAAACACCACTTTCTTCCGGTGACAGTCGATCGTGTCATAGAAGGCCCCTAACCAATCAATGCCGAGGATTGCATCGAAATTGGGTAGGTCGTGGACGATGAAGTCAGCATACAACTCCTGTCCATTAACCACCAATGGGCAAGGTCGACAACCAAGGGCAACCTTCACTACACCATTCCCAGTCGTGATGTTCCAACACTTGGGAAGTGTGTAGGTGGGTATCGCGTGTTCGACCACGAACTTCCGTGACAGGATGCACATGGAAGCTCCAGAGTCGAACAGAGTCAGGGCTGGGTGAGAAGAAACTATGGCAACACATAAGGGAATCATGCAACTATATCAAACAAAGAAACTAACTAAGCAAACATAAATGCAGAAAAGGAAGGATTAGTTTAGGAGTTACCTGCAATCACGTCGTCAACAGCCTTAGCCTCAACAGCTGTCATAGTGTAAGCTCGACGCACCGGGGGGTTGGCCTGCTGAAAGGCTTGCTTCGGTGGTACCAGAGGTGGTCCTCGCTGTCCAGGTGTAGGCACTGGTCTCTGAGCAGGTCCAGGTGCATGCGCTGTCCGCTGAACATTTCCAGATGCTCCAGCAGGCATAGGTCGAGTGCCCTTGGGGCAGTCCTTCGCAACATGGGTAGAAGATCCACAAACCAAACACTGATTCAACATTCTTCTGCAGTCCTTCTTCACATGACCAAGCTTGCCACAGAAATGGCAAGTCAGCTCGGCTCGGTTGAAAACAGGTGCAGCTGGCCTCTTGAACTGGGTGGTCTGAACTGGACGTACACCGGGCCTAGGTGCACTCCTCAGCATCTCCATCGGGCGCTTTCCCACCTGTCAAGCCTTCTTCAGATTGGCGACGTGCTCCTGATTCTTCACAGCTACCAGGACATCCTCATGAGTGGAAAAAGTATTCCCGGACAGCACACTCTGGATGTCCAGATCCAAGCCCTGTAGGAAACGATGTGCACAGTCCTCAGGTTCCTTCACCATGGCAGGAGCATATCGACTCAGCATAGTGAACTCCGCCTCGTACTCGTCAACAGTCATAGTACCCTGCTCTAGGTTGATGAAGCGACTCTCCATCATTCGCTTCGCAGACTTCGGAAAATACTGGGTGTCAAACCTCTTGCAGAAAGTATCCCAAGAAATCGTCTTGGTCAGCCTGGCCTCCTCCGCAGTCCACCAGCTGCGGGCATTATTTGTCAGCTGCTTTCTGGCAAGATCCACCCATTCATCTTTGTTGATTCGGGCAAGGCCCAAATCGTCCTCAGTGCTCTGACGCCACTCTTCGGCCGCTAGCGGGCCCTCTCGTCCGAAAAAGCTCTTCAAACACATCTCTCTGAACTGCTTGGCTCCCGGAGCTGGTACAGCTGGTGCGGCTGGCGCAACTGGCACAGCCTGGCGTCCCTGCTGGACTAGATGATGCTGAACCTCCAGCATATCTCTCATAACTCCCAGCATCTGGCGGATGTCGTCGTCTCCGCCTCCAGGAGCTCCGGTTCCGGCTCCGGCTCCGGCTCCGTGTCGGGTGATGCGTCTTCCGGCCATCCTGCAAAAGAGAAAGAAAGCCCGAGTTAATCTCGTGCATACGATTACTCCGGATGTTTGGCTTAAGAGAGTGTTCTCATTATTCTAAATTTCACAGTTGCAAGAGGACCTACATGGGCCACCACTAAAACCTGTAACGCCCCGCTTCCCAAAAGACACCGGAAGCGAGAGCGTTACGCGGTCCGCTTGAACTGGAGCGGTGAAGCTCGAGTTCAATAAGCGTCTGTGATAAAAACACAGATGAGGTCCTTGCAACTACCATTCAGAACAATCAGAAACACATCCAGAAAAGATAAATCCACATCCAGAAATAATGTTCGTACACAGAGTTTAACAAGCCACAGTTGGGCTAAAAGTAGCAACAAGAAAAGAACGTACACGAAAGTAACTACGACGACTGAAAAGGAAACTAGAAAAGCAGTAAAGTGTCGGGGTCCACTAGTCCTTTGCTGTGAGAGGCACTACGTCAGGTGCGAACTCCTGACTCTCCAACTCTGGCATCTCGTACTGGTCCTCCTGGTACTCAAGCTCTGAACCTGACATACATCCACAAACATGAATGTATGTCAGCTAGGGGTCTGCAAGAAAAGTTAGCATTCCAAGGCAAAGTATATGACAGATATATGAATTTAAGAAGCATTAATAATTAAAGAAAAGTGACTGCAGCAATTTAACATTTAACAATTCATAGAAACGGAAACGAACAGTCCTAGCATGCAGTTCTAGATGGTTGCAAGATTAAGGTTAAGATTACTCTGAGTTCAATAGAATTTCAATTTCAAGATGACCAAGTTAGCGTTTCAAGTTTTTCATGTCAAGTGTTAGCATTCTAATCTAGGATTCACGCCTGTAGGTCGTGATGAGAAGGTCGTTCCTCTCACGGGGGCTTACCGTGATTGACGCTAACCCACCGCGTGCGGGTGGTGCTCTTGAGGAGAGTACCTTTCATATGCCTAGTGGCCGCTAAACCCTAACCCCACCCAAAAGTTTTGCCGGAACACGAGCCGGCCTAGTCGACTCACACGACATCACGATATCACGAGCCTTCGAGGCGCACGATTTCACGATGTCCATTTTGTTAAACATGTCAGGACTCACTGAATTTTACTGTTAACAATATTAAAGTTTTATGGTGACAGTTCTACAAAGCGGAAACGGGTCAAACGGCCGTTTTCGTAATTTTAAATAATGACGAATACGTCCTTTTTGTTCAACTTGCTACAGAAATGATTTTTTTCTCTTGTTGTTTAAAATGGGGATATATCGTATGATATACCGTTGGATCCCAAATTTCGTCCAGATTATCATGGCATCGTTTTCATGCGTCATTTCACGTCTAGTTTTCAAGTTACACATCCATAATTAAAAGTGACGCAAAAGTTCCGAAACTTCAAAAATTCATATAAAATCAAATACTCGCCTGTTTTCGACGTTCTTGGTGTCGTTGGAATCGTCTCGACGTGTACTACGCTGCGGAGGGTTTGGTTCGCTGTTTTGGCAGGGCATAAAATCAGAAATTGCGTTTTTTGTTCAGGTCAGATTACAAAAAGCCCCTACGACGTCTAATCAACCGGTTTTATTAGGTTTCTCTACTTTACGGTGTGGGTTAAGAGTTACAGGGGTAGATCTACCAACCTGAAGTGTAGCGAGGGATAGGATGATGACCACGAGCAACGACGACGCGTACGGTGCTGAAACTTCGACGTCCACTCTCCGAACTTGTTGCGGCAGCGAGTAGGCGACGGACATCGGTTGTCAGCGAGCTCCGGGGGCTGTCGACGTCAGATCTGAAGGCGTGGAGCTGCTGGTTGCGAGGAGTCAGCTGAGGGGTTGTTGTGCTCAGGTGGAGAAGAGGAGGAAGAAGCTGCGGTTGCCGTGGCCTGGAGATGATGGTTCTCGGCCTGGGGGTGATGTGTGCGTGGGAAGGAGAAGGAGGGAGGGATGCTTGCGGGAGGCCGTGGGCTGTGGAGAAAGGGTGCAGGCCGTGAGGGGGCTGAGGGAGATGTTGCGGGTTGTTGCGTGGAGGTGGGGTTTTTGCAGTTTGAGAAGAAGAAGAAGGGGAGGTGAACTCGGCCTGTGCGTGGGTGAGGTTGTTGCGTGAAAGAAGAAGGGGAGAGGGAGGCTATGGCGGCTGGGAGTTAGGGTTTAGACTAGGGTAAAAGTTTTTGTTGCGGCTGTAAAAGGTGAAGCCCCTAGGTTTTATAAGGAAGAGGAGAAGGGCTAGGTTATTATAAAAAGTGTAGGGTTGAAAAGTGATAGGCTGCGGGTTGTGTTTGTTGCGGCTGGGAGAAACTTAGAGTAGGTTTCTTTATATATATATTTTTTCAATAGGCTGTGCGTGTGTGACCATTTAGGCTGTGGTAGGGTTTGGTTTCTTATAGTTAGAGGGTAGGTTAGGGTTTTATAAGAAGATAATAGAGTAGGCTGTGAGTGTTGACAGGCCTAGGTTTATATTGATTGCGTGAGCTGTGTTGGGGCCTAGGTTAGACTTGTTTCCCTTGTGTTTTTTTTCGTACAGGCCGTGGGGGTGGGGTTTTAAAAGGAAGAGATTGAGAGGAAATGAGGAAAAATAATAGGAAGGAAAAAGTAATAGTAATAATAATAGTAATAACATTAATAATAAATGACCCAAGTGTCAAAAAAATAATAATAATAACAATAATAATAACAAATAACAATAATAATAAATAATAAGAAATAAATTAACTAAGGCTAAATATAAAGATATGAATAATTAACATGAAGAAATCTGCACGTGCACGGGACAGATACGACTAATTACGGATACGGTCAAAAACACACTAGGGAAATACAGATAATATCATCAAAAGACTGGTCGTTACAACCACCCCCACCCCTATCATATTTCTCATTGTGCCACACTTAGCACATTGAGGACACTGTGCAGTTTAGCTTGGGGGAGTGAATGTCTCATGCACTTTTCGTTTTCTTCATTTTTATCTTCATTTGTTTCCACATTTCTTTATTTCCACTTGTTTTCACCCATTTTTTCATATTTTTCCTCATGCATCATGTTTTCTTATTTTTTGTGTGTGCTGCATTTGTATAGTAGTTCTTATTTTTCCTTTATCCTTATTTCTTTTATTTTTTTTGCTAGAGATGATTTTTCTGTGATGACGATGACTTGGAGTTAGCTTACTTTTGTATGCATATTATTTTGCCATGCCATTGTTTTTATTTCAGATATCATATGCTATACGTTGCCATGCATTCGAGAATAGTAACCTGCATCTTTATTATATGATTGTGAATGAAATTCTACCGTTAGCTGCGTCTGAAGATTTATATTGTATACTTTTCATAGAAAACACACCAAGCTTAACTCATTGATTGCCTAAATTTGGAGTACTGCTTTGTTGTCTGCTATCACTTCTATTTGCATGAAATTGTACGCTCACCTTCCCGGTTGATTGAATGTATGCCTTTTGGATATAACTGGATTAGTTTACTTTCTAAATTCAAACTGAGTAGATTACATTACCCTGTTGTAAGTTGTCATGCACATTCAAAAGAGTGAACTGAGCGTTGAATATTTTACTTTCTCCACATATCTTGAACTTCATTTTTATACTTAAAATCATTGGTGAATCTCCCTTTAGCAAATCTTATTTTGGCATCTTTCCCTTGCTATAAGTCCAAGCTCCAATACCCCAAAATAAAAAAAAGAATACGAGCATATCTCTCTATCTTTGATTCGGGATTGTTATTGTGCATATTGGTCTAAAAAAGAGAGAGAAAAAGAGAAAAAGAGAAAAGAAAAACAAAAATAAGTTCGACTGTATATACCCGATCCCATCTCTTGCTTTCTTTCTTTCTTCCCTCTTTTATTTTTCTTGGAGCTTCAAAAAAATGGGGAAAAGTCGTATTGTTCTATTTGATTTCACCACGCTTATAGATAAGCTTGGGGGAGAGGATCCAATGATGTGTGAGAGAGTGACCACTTGTCTGTGCATGATGACCTAAGCTAGGTTATTTTTTATACTCAGGGAGATTACTTGGAGTATTACAAAGTCCACGAATTGAAATTTGGCATGCATTTCATGAATACCATTTCTTTCTATTCATATTGCTCCATAATGTGTGATGCCACTTATACTCCAAGTAAAAAGCAATCAATTGAAAAGTGTGCAATCTGTGATTATGTATATTACTTTGGATGCCTCAGACGATGCTAATTCTAGAATGATTTCATGTTTCATCTCGTTTTGATATTCTTGGTTTCTATATCGAATGCATTTTTATATGATCATGATATCGAGATAAAAATCTTTGGCATGTTTTTATTCATCGTGCGCTATTTGAGTAAGCGGCTCCACGTCCTGAGAAAATGATCTAGCACATTCTTCTTCCTTTTCTACTCTATCTTCTCCTTCCTTCCTTATTTTTACCCCCCGGGTTCGCCTTTTTACTCATCTTCGTCGAGGACGAGTAAGAGGTAAGCTTGGGGGATTTTGATCGCTCCTTATTTTACACCTTTTTTCTGCATGTTTGCATATCATTTCGATCGCCCATATTACTTTTTTCACGATTATTCGACGATATCGCGTTGCTTTTCACTATTTATTGTTTTTGTTGGATTTCAGGAAATATGGAGCGATCTGGAGCATAAATAAGATCAAGGGACTTTCACGCACGCTGGAGCACCGCCTATGACCCTATCGAGGAGCTAGCAGCGCTAGATGATGAGCGGAAGAAGAAGAAGTTCGATACAATCAACGAGGAAGCGAGGAGGAGAAGATAGGACTCCAGAAACAGCCCACTCGGCCGAGCTGACAGCTCACTCGACCGAGTGAAGGAACGTACTCGACCGAGTACAACAGATACAAGAGCACCTGGAGTCAAAGTCCACTCGGGCAAGTGAAATATCTCACTCGGCCGAGTGAAGAAGTCCACTCGCCCGAGTACGACATGGTTTTCCTCTTGAGATATCAGCAGACTCTCTAAAGTTTAGAGAAGATTAGCAGAAGACTCACTCGGCTGAGTGAGAAAGCCCACTCGATCGAGTAAAGAACTCCACTTGGCCGAGTAGCACAGAGTGATAGACCCCATAAACCCACAATATCTCTGTTTTTCTTTGGGTCCGTCACTCGGCCGAGTGACATGTTCTACTCGGCCGAGTGGCGCAGTCTGCCTGTATCGCAAAATAGGGTTCTGGGCTGCACCAGGGGCAGATCTGTCAGGATTTTCTGGCCGACTTTGGCTTGTTTTTAAGCTAGTTTTCTTCCTAGTTTTAGGGGAGACCAGAAATTAGTTTTTTAGCATTATTCTAATTGTATTTCTCAGCTGGAAATTGAAGATGGGAAATTTGGTTTGTTCTTTCTATCAAGATTCCTTGTTTTTGTGAATTGTTTTCTCTCAATCATGAATTGCTATATGTTTTTTCGTTTATTTTGTGATTGCCATGATTAATTGTGAGTAGTTCCGCTGTTGTAAGGCATGGGGATGAACCCTATGGATCCGATTTTAGAATTGTAATGAACAAATTAATGTGTTGCTAGGATTGATAGACGGTTGGGTTATGATTGATTTACTACGAGTAGCTAGGAATTTCCATCGATTGGGGTTTGCAAGAGATTAGATCTCAATCGACGGGAAGGCCTAGATATTCGATTTAGGTTTATAATCGAGATTCTCTAGACTTGGTTTGCAAGAGATTGGACCAAAGCTAGGATTTTTATTATAAATCTATACTCATATTCGTTTGCAAGAGATTGGACGAATACGAACTATCATAACCTAGATCGTAAATCGAGTTTGCACGAGAGTGGGCTCGAGGTGCGATTGGACGATGATTTCGATCCTTATGTTAGCGGTTTAGGTTAGGGTTTGCACGAGAGTGGACCCTAATCTAGGTTTCTATAGAACGACAATAGCGCAAGAGCGTGAGCTTGGTTCTCTATTTAGTTACGACTAGTTCTCCTCAATTCAAGCCTTATAACATTGAGATTCACGATTCACAGAGATGAATGACGATCCGTATTGGGGATTCCTTGGCCCTAGACGCCTTCATTATATTGAAATCAAATTGTTAATTGAACGACTGTGACAATATTTTCGAAATCATTCCATTCTACCACCAATAGCTAGGTGATTAAAACAGAGTACCGTCATTTGTCCTCCTTGTGTTCGATACCCGCTCGCCACTACACCGTGCGCTTGTGGTAAGACTACAGTCGTTTTTCGGGTGTATATCCGGACGCGATCAAGTTTTTGGTGCCGTTGCCGAGGAGGCGACAGTGTTTTATTTTCCTCACGCGTCTATATCTCATCTTCTATCTTTCTTTTATGTTTATTTTTATTTGACGCTCAAATTGACGTGCTCTTCCAGATTTTCCAATAGAATTTTAATCTGGTAACATGGGAGACATGATGATGAGAACGTATTCTAGCCCATAATATGATGACACCTTTGCGCCTCTTCTGGAAGAACTTATGGATGACGTCCAATCTACAGGGGTTTTGGTCATCGACAAAGAGGACCCATTGAACAGCTATTTTCTAGCTTTGTAATTGATCAAATTTCTCCGAAAGGGACTATCGTGGGCAACATTAGAGTTGATGTGAGGGATGATAAGTTGTACTTCGAAGTTAGCAAGACACCTCAGCCTGGAATAAGGGAAGGTAGCGAAGCATGCACGGGAGAGGTCTGTACTTGTGAAGATTCCATTTGGCATACCGAGGTTCAGGGAAGTGCACTTGACGATCCTCTTTTCAACATTGATGAACGCACTGACTTATCTTTTGATTTCAGGTGTGAAACTGAGGAAACTGGTAGTCCCACCGACATCAGAGCAGAGTTGTGAAGCATCCACTTCGATGCACCCCCCGGTCGAGAAGCAAATCTGAGTCGGCATACGAGGGCCTACTTTTCGAGGGGGAACTGAGCACAGATGTGACCAAAGACGCCATGCTTTCACAGGAAGAGGATGTAGGGGGTACATCTCCCCCTGAGGTAGAACTGAAACAATTACCTCCTAACTTAAGGTATGCCTTCTTGGGGGATAAACTGACCTACCCGGTGATTGTTAATGCTAACCTCAACCACCACCAGCTTGAGAGACTTTTAGATGTCCTTAGGAGCCATAAGGACGTCCTCGGCTACACCATCTCTGATCTCAAGGGAATAAGCCCTAGAATTTGTACGCACAGGATCCAGCTAGAAAACACTGAAGCCACCTCCATAGAGCCTCAAAGGCGGTTAAATCCTAGCATGAAGGAGTTGGTTAAGAAGGAGATCTTTAAACTGCTTGAAGCCAATATCATTTATCCAATTTCTGACAGCAGATGGGTTAGCCCTGTTCATGTCGTCCCTAAAAGGGGAGAATGACCATCATAAAAAATGATAAGGGAGAGCCTATATCCACACGCACCGTCACGGGTTGGCAGATGTGTATCGATTACAGGAAATTGAATAAAGCCACTTGTAAAGATCATTACCCATTACCCTTTATTGACCAAATGTTAGAACGTCTCGCAAAACATAAATTCTTTTGCTATTTGGATGGGTATTCGGGATTCTTTCAGATTCCCTTACAAGAAGATGACAAAGAAAAGACTAGTTTTACGTGCCCTTATGGTACATATGCTTACCGTAGAATGTCCTTCGGACTTTGTAATGCCCCCGCCACCTTTCAAAGGTGCATGACGTCCATCTTTTCTGATTATATTGAAGACATCATGGAAGTCTTCATGGACGATTTTTCTGTCTATGGTGGCGGGTTTGACTCATGTTTGGCCAATCTTACTAAAGTCCTTAAAAGATGCCAACAAAATAATCTTACTCTTAATTGGGAGAAATGCCATTTCATGGTCACTGAGGGGATAATTCTTGGGCATCTTGTCTCATCTAGAGGGATTGATGTTGATAAGGCGAAAATTGAGGTAATCGAAAAACTTCCCCCCTCCAATTAATGTCAAGGGCATTAGGGGATTTCTTGGTCATGCGGGATTTTACCGCCGTTTTATCAAAGACTTTGCCCTAATTTGCCGTCCTCTTACAGCTTTACTTGCTAAAGATGCTCCATTTATCTTTTCAGGAGATTGCTTGCAAGCCTTTAATACACTGAAGGAAGCCCACATTTCCGCCCCGATCATACAACCGCCAGATTGGAATCTTCCTTTCGAGCTGATGTGCGACGCAAGTTACCAAGCAGTTGGAGCAGTACTAGGACAAAGGAAGGACAAAAAGCTTCATGCAATATTTTATGCGAGCAAAACTCTGGACTAGGCAAAAAATAATTACACTACCACCGAAAAGGAGCTCTTGGCAGTTGTCTACTCCATTGAGAAGTTTCGCTCTTACCTCCTTGGATCAAAAGTGATTGTGCATACCGATTATGCGGCATTGAAATACCTATTGAGCAGAAAGGAAGCCAAGCCAATACTAATAAGATGGATACTACTACTCCTAGAATTTGACTTGGAAATCAGAGACAAGGAAGGCACAGACAACGTTGTGGCTGATCACTTGTCTAGGATTGTTCGTGACGAGAGGGATGATAGCCTGCCGATTGATGACACTTTTACTGAGGAGAGGCTATTCGCCATCAGATCCAGAGAGGTGCCTTGGTATGCAGATTATGTGAACTATTTGGCGTGTGGGATAAAACCGTGTGGGATGGCCACGCAACAAAAAAGGAGGTTCATGCACGAAGCCCGCAACTATTTCTGGGAAGACCTGTACCTCTTCAAGGTATGCAAAGATGGGATTATAAGGAGGCGTGTTTCAAAGGAAGAGGCCACATCTATCATTTCACATTGCCATGATATGCCTTACGGGGGACATCACGCCGCCTCCAAAACCACCGCAAAGATATTGCAGTGTGGGTTCTTTTGGCCGACCATGTTCAAGGACACACATGACTTCGTCAAGTATTGCGATAGATGCCAGCGGACAGGAAACATATCCAAACGAAATGAGATGCCAATGAAACCCATTTTGGAAATTGAGCTATTTGATTGTTGGGGAGTGGATTTCATGGGGCCTTTTCCATCAAGTAAAGGAAACAAGCAGATTCTATTGGCCGTTGACTACGTCTCGAAATTGGTAGAGGCCATCGCAACCCCAACCAATGATGCGAAGGTGGTATCTAAATTCTTCAAGCAAAACATATTCCCGCACTTTGGAGTGCCACAAACATTGATAAGCGATGGAGGAAGCCATTTCATAGAAAGCAAGTTCGAAGCCATGCTAAAGAAGTATGGGGTGATTCATAGAATCGGTATGGCATACCACCCTCAAACGAGTGGACAAGTGGAAGTGTCAAACCGGGAAATTAAACAAATTCTAGAGAAGACTGTCGACCGATCTAGGAAGGATTGGTCCATGAAATTGAATGATGCACTGTGGGCATATCGCACGTCCTTTCGAACCCCCATTGGCACCACCCCATACCGGCTAGTTTATGGAAAAGCATGCCATTTGCCGGTCGAGTTGGAACATCGGGCCTATTGGGCAATCAAGACTTTAAATTACGACTACAAGAGTGCGGCATTGCGACGTCTTCTAGATATCAATGAGCTTGACGAGATTAGATGGGATGCTTACGAGAGCTCTAGAATTTATAAGGAAAGAACCAGAATTCTCCATGACGCACGCATCACAGTTACCGACTTCAAGGTCGGAGACAAGGTCCTATTATTCGATTCAAGACTTCGACTCTTTCTCGGAAAGCTAAGGTCACGATGGTCGGGACCTTTCACCATTCGGCACATACAACCGGGAGGGGCCTTTGAGGTAGATGGAAAAGACGGCGTCACGTTTAAGGTAAATGGACAAAGGCTCAAACATTATTCAGAGGGAGTCCCCACCGGGGAAGTAAATAGCATATAACTAATTAAGGGTTGGTCCCAAGATCTTTCGTACCTTATCGACGAGGTGATTGACAACGCCATGCCATTTGCCATCGGGGCCAAGCACGATGACGGCCTCGAAGAGGGCCAACTTACCAAAGAAGGCGAAATGATGGGAGACCCGTTGGATCCTCTTACGGATGAAGAGAAGGACGACGCTGATGTCGTCAAGATTAGAGGGCTATGCAAGCTCTCTATGGCGAAGCACATGAAAAAAGCTCCACCGGCCAACAAATCTTCGTCGCCGGCCAAGAAGAAGGATGTCAAAATCTCAAACTTGGGGACTCACCCCCCACTACTATCCATGATGAAGGGGATCCGAGGAACGCCGAAGAAAATCAACAATTGAACCCAAGCGGCCTTCCCGGCAAGTTTGACACGCGCATCTCACATGCGTCAAACATCGAGCTTTAATCGCAAATCTTAAGGGGTCGAGCTCAAGACCTTAATCGAGCGCTTGTTAAGAGGCAACCCGACGGTTCTATTTCACTTTTTAGTTGAATTTTCTTTTCATTTTTTGTTTTAGATCTTTATTAGTGTTTAGAGTCAAGTGTCGAAGAAAAAAATGACAACGGGCAACATTTTTCATTTCAGGAGAAGGAGAATAGGAGACCATATGAATGGACGATGACCATGGCGATCGGGAGTGTTCCAGGGATGCGCTCAGACATCAAGAGAGGGATGAAACTGATGGGGGAAAGAAAATCAGAAAGTGGAGCAAAACCAGAGAGTTGGAGCTGAAAATAGCAGCCCACTCGGCCGAGTGACATTTTCACTCAGCCGAGTGAAGACCCTACTCGGCCGAGTAAGGTACTGATCAGGGAAGTTTCGAAAAACCCCTCTCTGTTAATTACATGCCACTCGACCGCGTGAACCAGACACTTTCAACACTTTAAAAGCTCTGAGTGGCCTAGCCATTCGGCAGATTGACTTTTGTTTACTCGGCCGAGTGATAGTTCTACTCGACCGAGTCGGAACATACACAAAATTTTTTAAAATTTAATAAACTGAGGCCACTCGGCCGAGTGGTCGCCACCACTCGATCGAGTGACTTACCCTATATAGTTCAACACTCGCGGCCCCGAATCAAAAAATTCCAAAATTCTCAAATTGACAGCCCGAGCATCCCCCCCATCGCCCGAGCATCCGATCCCTCGCCCGAGCCGCACCCACCCGCACCCGAGTGGCACAACCCCGCACCGCCGACGCCGCCGTCCAGTCACCGCCGGTGCTGCCACCCTTGCCGCCGGCCGTCCCCTCTTAGCCCTAATTTTCTCTTTTCTCCCAATCTACATTTCGTTAGCCCTATCCCACCCCGAATCGAAATTAAACTACATACACACCTATTTCTCTTGATTTTCCCCTAAATTTATTGATACTCATTGCTAATCAATCAATTTTGTGTTTCAGGATAGCTTGGGGGAGAATCAGGGGCAGATTCGGAGCTTTTTAGGGGAGGCGTTTCTGTGCTCACATCGCTTGCTTGGAGTCACGTCGTGCTCGCGTATATTCGCTCTTTTTTATTAGCACTTCGCATTGGTTGGCACTTCTCACGGCACTACCATGCCCCCACGCACTAGGTTGCGTTCGTGGGTGCCCTCCTCCAAGCGGAGGAGGACTAGCAAGCTTGGCTCTTCTTCCGTTAGAGCGGACTCCCTGCCGCCTAGCCCACCACCACCTACACTTCTGCCTCTTATTGCACCCATTCCACCCCCACCGGCACAGCACGTCCTAGCTTTCAACATGATGGGGATCACTTTCCGAGATGACGCACACCGCGTCAGATTTGAAAGAATCTCCCATCGTTCGATTTTCCATCTAGGTTTGCACACAATGCATATTTTGAGCGCCTAGGGGTATTCGAGAGCCTACTCCAGTTGTATGAAAACGTGGGGTGGCGTGATTTTCTGTCGGTGTCGGCAGACACCTACGTCCAGCCGATACTCGAGATCCTGGGTTTTATCTGTAGGACTCCAAAGGTTGCACATTTCGTCTGATGGATCGTGAGTGCGAGATTAATCTCGATATTCTCCGAGCCTTTTTCCAGTGGCCCCCTGTCCCGGACCCCGACCGCATTTTTAGTCCCACGCACATCGCACCACCATCATTCGATACACATGCTTTCTGGACGTTGATCACAGGTTCCCCACTAGCCTTTGACCCTAGCCGGGCCAAGGCCTCCTCTATCATCCACCCTTGCCTCAGCATTGCTCAGTGCCTCATGGCGACCACATTTCTCGCGAGGTATGAGCCTGGGACGATGTCTATGCCTGAACTTTATATGCTCTACACGATGACTAGAGCGAGAGTCTTTGAGGACGACACGGACGTCTCAGTCCCCGCCGTTCAAATCGATATATCTAGACGGTATCTAGACCGCATTGTTTCTTTGGCCACCGCCAAGACGGCGATCTGTTACGGCGGTCTGATTACCTTGCTAGCTCCTTTGAGCGGGGTTGAGCTCCCAGCTGGTTTTCTTTAACCCACGGGCCACACCTCCCTTTCGATATATGTCATGGCCTGCATGAGGATGTTGTGTACTAACGGTCAGCACCACTGGGTTTAGCTGCACGGTCCTTTTGGTACAAATTATATGGTGCTTTTGAGCCCCGCTCGGACCCACATTGGACTCATATGAGGGGTGTAGAGACCAGAGATAGACCTCCTCATCCCAGCTACGTACGTGCTTGAGCCCGAGGATGCTCAGCTGGAGCCCCTCCTCCCACCTCAGGACCCGGAGATCCCGATCCCTCAGCCTGCACCAGATTTGATCCCTGCTCCCTTCACTTCTGTCCACACTTCTGTCAGTATCGGGAGCACCCTAGCTGAGTCCATCACCACCACCACCTCCTCCTCCTCCTCTGTGCCGTTGACCTCTAATCCCATTTCTTCTGTGGCTTTTGAGAGCGCCCCCACCACTGTTTTTGAGAGAGGTGAGCCTTCCTTTATTTCGACGGCCGAGACCCTGTCGTCACCAGATTTCTCGACCCCTGGGGAGCCATTTTCTATTGATTTCACAAACTCCCCAGTCATCAACACTTCCGTCTCTACTGCCGCTGTCTTCACTGAGAGCGTCGTGACGTCTGTCCCCATTTCTGTGTAAGCGACCTCTCCACCCATCTCACCCACTTTCGCCACTTTAGATTCTACCGCTGCTCGCACTTCTGAGAGCATCCCTACGTCTCAGCCTCCCAAAGAGGCTGAGCATATTTTAGCGAGCACAGCACCACACCCTCACCCAGTATAGCCCCACTTGTCTACGGTGGCTGTGTACGGCAGTCCCGACCCCCACCTGTTCGGCCCCCTCCCCCGCCCCCGACACCCTCGTTCAGCACCTGTGTGCTTTAGATGGGGCCGTTAGTGGGCTCAGAGGAGATTTTCGGGCTTTCGCCGCCACAGTTAGCTCTTTGCAGTCTCGCGTCGCTCTACTCCCTGGTATTCAAGTTACCCTGAACCAGATTCTTATGCGCCTGCCACAGCCTCCACCTGCCGCTGTCCGACCCATTTCACATCAGTCTCCACCACCTGCTCTTCCCGTACCACAGGGTGGTGATGGCGATCCACCACCTGCTTAGGCACACACTTGATGCCTCTCATATTTTTGCCGATGCTGGAGATTAAACTGCACCCCTCATATGAGTCCAATGCTGGAGATTAAAGATTGGAAATTTGGTTTGTTCTTTCTATCAAGATTTCTTGTTTTTGTGAATTGTTTTCTCTCAATCATGAATTGCTATATGTTTTTATTCGTTTATTTTGTGATTGCCATGATTAATTGTGAGTAGTTCTGCTGTTCTAGGGCATAGGGATGAACCCTATGGATCCGATTTTAGAATTGTGATGAACGAATTAATGTGTTGCTAGGATTGATAGACGGTTGGGTTATGATTGATTTACTACGAGTAGCTAGGAATTTCCATCGATTAGGGTTTGCTAGAGATTGGATCTCAATCGACGGAAAGGCCTAGATATTCGATTTAGGTTTATAATCGAGATTCTCTAGACTTGGTTTGCAAGAGATTGGACCAAAGCTAGGATTTTTATTATAAATCTATACTCATATTCGTTTGCAAGAGATTGGACGAATACGAACTATCATAACCTAGATCGTAACTCGAGTTTGCACGAGAGTGGGCTCGAGGTGCGATTGGACGACGATGTCGATCTTCATGCTAGCGGTTTAGGTTAGGGTTTGCATTAGAGTGTACCCTAATCTAGGTTGCCATAGACCAGCAATAGCACGAGAGTGTGAGCTTGGTTCTCTATTCAGTTACGACTAGTTCACCTCAATTCAAGCCTTGCAACATTGAGATTCACGATTCACAGAGATGACTGATGATCCGTAGTGGGGATTCCCTGGCCCTAGACGCCTTCATTATATAGAATTCAAATTGTTAATTGAACGACTGTGACAATATTCTCGAAATCATTCCATTCTACCAATAATAGCTTGGTGATTAAAACAGAGTACCGTCATTTGTCCTCGCTGTGTTCGATACCCGCTTGCCACTACACCGTGCGCTTGCGATAAGACTACTGTCGTTTTTCGGGTGTATATCCGGACGCGATCAGTAAACCTGACAAAGGGTTAGTCGAAGCCAACAATAAACTTGGTTGACGACAAAGAAAGCCTTGAGTAACATACCTGATATTTGCGCCCCACGAAGAAGTTGGCCACCCTTTCGAGGTCCAACTTCTGCAAGAACTCCAGGTCATGGAGGAGGATCGAGTTCTCCACCAACATGGCGGTCGTCCCAAAGTCCTTTAGGACCGACTCCTCCTTGACTATCGCGAAGGGGAGGACGTGAAGCTCGCCTTGGATCGGGCCCGAGGATCGAGACGAGAGCTGATTGAGCAGTAACGCTCGATCAAACTCCTCGAGGATCGGGCCAACCAATGGAGCAGGCGCCATGATGTCACCCCAAGGCCACTGATCCAGAACGGGCATCGTGGAGGCCTAAGACACCAAAGGGGTCTCCACCACCTCCGGAGCCTCGAGAGAGGCAATCCTCTTGCCTTTCCCCATGGGATCATCCTCCTCCACTTGCCTCCTCTTCAGAAGTTCCTCCTCCCCGTGGGAGGGCATCTTTCTCTTCTGGCCGATCACTTCAGTTGGCTCAGCTACGTCGACAATATCGACGTCGACCACCTCCCGCAGCTCTGCAACCATGACAGAAGCGAGGGGCATAGGGGGCCGTGCAGGAGCCTGGCTGGAGGCCTTCCTTAAAGAAGCTCGGGAAAAATGCCTGGATGCCTGCCTAGTCTCTCCCCTTCAAACGAGGAGCTTTGGTGGACATGGAGAGGCACCCAAGAGCCGGATCCCTCAATGTGTGCGCTCAATCAGTTGGCGCAGGCACCCAACCTTTCGAGCGTTTTCTTCTTCTTACATTGCTCTTTCCAGACCCGGTCCAAACTGGACTCGCCACTGCGTCGGCTTTCGTTGGTCATATCTGCAGGCAACAAGCATAATTATCGTGGGTGGCAGAGATAAAGATATAGATTCGAGATACATTACACGGGCTCCATAGAAGGATCTTTATCGTGTGGTCATCCAACAAGTAACGAATCGACATGTCTTGTCCCAGTCAACTCAATAGAGTCTTCATTGCATCGGCCTCGCCCGATGACAACCTGGCTCTGACATGCTCCAAAGACAGATAAGACTCCATCGTAAGCTCAGGATTCAGAGAACTCCAGCCGTTAAGCAACGGTCCCAGATCAGGAAGAACGACGAACACGAAGGTATCCGTCCACCCAGGGTCGAAAAATGGAAGGTCGAATATGAGCCTCGTACCCGGGCAAGCAACGATATGATACCACATTCGTTGAGGGTCGGCTATTATCCTAAAGAAATACCCGAATAGCCCGAGGGTCGGAGAGACTCCACAAAGCTCACACAACTCGATGAAGCCCACTAAGAGAGGGAAGGCTTGATGAGCGAGTCTACAGATGGAAAGCTCCAAGGAGCACAGAACCTCCACGATGAAGGGATGAAGGGGGAATCGAGTCCTAAGCAAAAAGATTTGAGATACACCCCAACCTCCTTCTTTCATGGGAAGCACACTCTCTCATCCAAATTGGGCATCCTAATGCTATAGGGATCACAGAAACAACCTTGCCAAACCTCGGAAGTCAGATCGAGGGGAAACCTAGGGGCCATGTCTAAGATGACTCCAGGGACCTTCGACCTCTGATCCCTTCGGCGAACGGGAAGGCTGGGCTCAACCTAAATTCATTTCCCCTTCCCAGGAATTTTCGCACATCGAGGGGGCCGGAGGCACTCCGCTAGATCCTTAGGGGTCGGCACTTTGAACACAATCGGAGCAAACATGCCTGACGAACCTGGAAAAGATCAGAGTTGAAGAAGGAGGATACCTTGAAATAGAGACAAGCAATCTCTGGGGAGGCGACGATGGAAGCGAGCTTGCGAAACAAGGAGGGAGAGGAAGCAGTGAGATCTCTGCTATTTTTCTCTCTTCTTTCTTTTACAAGAAGAAATACAACCGACTGACGTCCGATGTGCAACACGTGTCCATGGCCAGCTACAAGAGACAGCAGAGATCGCTCTAAATGCAAAAGTGTTTTGGCGACACAAAACAAATCAGATATTTCGAAAACCATGCGCGTTTAAATAGATTACTCATCATTCGGTCCCAGTCAGCTCGGTTCCTGAGACGCGAATGATGGGGGCCATTGTTAGTACATTGGTACGAATCCAATTTGAGTATCTGCATACCCGACCCGATTAGCTTCTGCGGCCTAATACCCCCCGTGCTCTGAGCAGGGTACAGCTAAGTCGGACGAATGGGTCGTTCGACCATTGGGCTGGCGCCGACATTCAGGGGAGAGTTAATGGGGCCGAGTAAATAGGCAGCCGTTAACTCAAATCCCGGAGAAGATTATGCCCCAATCAATGAGAGATGGTTACACATCATCAAGGAAGAACTATCTATAAATGGACCAAAGAACGAAGGTAAAGGGGTTCCATCTTCACGGTACGAGGGCTAAGACATAGAACTCTATCTTCTCACTTTCACCATTCTTATATTCAAGCTTGCGTCGTCAGTCTAGAGACGAACCTCCGTGGGTCGATCTTAGCTACACCAAGCTCCCTCTCTTTCTTAAGTTCCATACTAACTTAAGCATCGGAGGGGATTTAGGTCGGAACCCAGATCTGACCCCCTAACGACTCTATGTGGTGCAGATCGACAATTGTTGTCCGACATCGAAGGTCGATGTCGAGCTATCCAACCTTGAACGATCGACGCAACGGTCGCCCTAGGGTCGGTCGAAGGTCGCATCACCTCCAACTACCATCATTCGACCATGGTTCCTCCAACCAAGGGTCCCACTCCAGCTGCTGACGAGGCTCCAACTCAGCGCTTTGAGTCTACGTCAGCTGACAACTGTCTCGGTCAATTTTGGCCTTAATAGTACTCGTGATAAACCATTAGGTAATTGTTGGTTTTCTCCATTTCTCTCGATAAAAACCAAGAATTGTCTCACTCTCATAAGGGGGAGTTACGAGAGGCCCCTCAAGTGCTCGTGTCGCTGGTTGGGGTACCAGTTTTCACCCATCCTGGGTGAAGTCCAGCTCCTTAGCGTTCTAGATTTACTCGGGTTTCCAAATATTAACCAAATGTCTAAATTTAAACTAATTTAATCTGAAATTTATGTTCCTCAGTTTATTTTTACTTCCAGCACTTGTGTCATGCATTAGATCTGTGGTTATTATGTCACCAGTAGATAGATGATCAGTTAGCGAGACCAGTTCTAAAACTGGATTCTACTAGCAATGTTAGGATTTCCTACTGGGTCACGTGTTGACGAGCC
The DNA here is from genome assembly GCA_030789695.1 of Scilla litardierei. Classification (NCBI taxonomy): domain Eukaryota; kingdom Viridiplantae; phylum Streptophyta; class Magnoliopsida; order Asparagales; family Asparagaceae; genus Scilla; species Scilla litardierei. The sequence continues at coordinate 67,270 of JAULAV010002476.1, forward strand.
CCCCTTTATGGTTTTCAGGAGTAGGACCAGAGCGGCTTGTGCGGGTCCCGATGCCGAAGATCGTTCCCAGTTCAGAGGTAGAGCCCGCGGGCGACTTTGTCCAGTTGGACTTTCCTGGGGTAGATTAGTGGGTGCGTTGTACTGGGTATGGACACCTTTTTGTAATTTTTGGGTATGTGGTTCTCTTTCTTTTGTTGTACCCCTTGTACAGATGATATATGTATAAAGTACCTTGTTTAATATAATGAAATGTTCAGTTCTGTATTTACTTTTCAGTACTATGGATTTAAATTTTGTTGGAGTACTTTACTTTCTTTGTACTATTCCAGTGTTGTTGTAGTGGCCTGCTTACTTGGTTAATTTAATCACAATTATTGCCTAGTATTATTTAGATATTAAGGGCTCGAAGCCCAGGGTCTGAATACTACGGTGGCCTGGTCCGCTACGTATCTCCGTATTTGGGAGAGCAGGGCGTGACAGGTTTTTGTGGTGGCCTATGCAGGCCAGCTCACACTGTGATATACATAAGAATAGTACGAGTAAAGCTCCAACATTATAATCCATAATTTTGTACTGAACATTGTGTTTTCATGTTCATTCTTGCTGAATGGATAACAGGAATGGATCGTCTGCTTCTGATGCAGCATCATCTGAGGCATCCTAGATGGGAAATATCTTGATAGGTATTCTTGAGCTTATGAGTCAGCTGGAGGATAGGGTTGCTAGTGGCACGGCATAGAAGCCAGGAGGTATCAGGCAGTTTAGAGCCTTGCATCCGAAGTCCTTTTTCGGCAAGGAGAGTCATTTGGAGGTGGACGAGTGGATCAGACATACTAAGGATGACCTGACGGCTGTAGGATACCCGAGAGATGGATAGGTGGATGCTACAAAGAGGCAGTTGACACATTAGGCACGAGTTTGGTGGGATGCACATGAGCTACACTTGACCAAACCGATCTCGTGGGAGAATTTTAGGGAGTTGTTCGAAGCCCAGTTCATTCCAGAGACGAAGAAGGATAAGCTACGTCTGAGATTTAAGCATTTGACTCAAGGACGACAGAGCGTGGATGCTTATTATATGGAGTTCTCACTATTGAGCAAGTTCACTCTGGAGTTAGTGAAGTCAGATACTACTAGAGCCAGATGATTCAGGATGGGGCCGGTTCCTGAGTACAGATCATTGATGTCGACTATGGTGCTGACTATACATGGGGCCGTACTGGAGGCGACCAGGATGCATGCGACTCACCTGAAGAGCATGGGTAGGGCACCACAGCAGCAGAGAGACACTGTATGGGTCAGCAGAGTGGTTTTCTGAGGCCGACTCGGACCACCCAGCTCAGGAGCCCGGAGCTCTGCCAGGACCTCAGATGCGAGGATCTTGTCATATTTGTGGCAAGCCAGTGCATGAGCAGAAGGATTGTAGGTTCCGTCCTGGACAATGTTTCACTTTTGGTCAGGCAGGACACAAAGCAGAAAGTGTTCTCAGCAGGGGCAGAGTTCATGTCCAGTGGCACCAGTAGCAACCCGGCCGATACAGCAAAGGACCCTTCCATCGAATCCACAGAGACTCCCATTACCAGCACCACCAACACCTGGTCCCATGACCTCCTAGAGGACCACCCAGACCTCCCCAGCAGCATCACACCACCAGGAGGGCGATGCCGATGCGTCAGGCTTTCACTATGTCAGCTGTGGAGGCAGAGGATACCGGACGAGTTATCACTGGTATCTCTTTATTTTTCTTTAAGTGATGAATGCTTTTCTATTTCTGTTATAGTATGATATATTTGTTGATATGATTAGGATGATTAGACCCTTATGTTAGTTTTATGTTGTTTTCCTCTTAGGCGTTATTACAATTGCTTCCTTCCATGCCCTGTCACTCTTTGATACATGAGCATCTCATTGCAACCTGTCCCAACAATTTGTGACTAGGAATTCCTTAGTGGTAGATTCCTTTATTTCCAGTTGGAATATCCTTACAGGGAATGGAGTGATCTGCAGTTCTTCAGGATACCGACAGTGTCCTGTAGAGATTTGTGGACGAAGGTTGTATGCAGATTTTTTAGTGATGGAGAAGCCTCATTTCGAAGCAGTGTTTGGGATGGATTGGTTAGGGATGTTCTATGCCATTATAGATTGTAGCATCAGGAAGATAGTGTTTAAGATTCCCGATCACCCAGAGTTTTAATTCTTTAGTGGTAATAGTTCTCTTGGACCATTGAAGTTAAAGTCCAACCCAGTAGAAGAAGTGACGATGGAAATGGAAGCTAAACCCATGTTGCCGAGGGTAGTCCGGGATTTTTCTGATGCCTTTCCAGATGATATCTATGGACTTCCTCCGGATAGAACTTTGGAATTCACCATTCATCTGATTCCAGGCACTCAACCGATTGCAAAGGCTCCATACCGTATGGATCCTCCAGAGTTAGTAGAGCTTCATAGTCAGTTGAAGGATTTGTCGGAGCGTGGCCTGATTCAATCTAGTGTATCACCATGTGGTGCGCCAGTGCTTTTGGTGAATATGAAGGATGGAAGGATGTGCATCGACTACCAGGAGTTGAACAAGATCACAGTGAAGAATAAGTATCCTCTTCTTAGGATTGATGATATCTTTGATCAGCTTGGTAGATTGTGAGTGTATTCGAAGCTGGATTTAAGAAGTGGGTATTACCAAGTGAAGGTCAGAGGATCAGATGTTCCAAAGTCTACATTTCGAACTCGCTATGGTCATTATGAGTTCTTAGTGATGCCTTTCAGTGTTACTAATGCACCAGCCACATTCATGAGGTTGATGAACCAACTCTTCTATGAATACTTGGACAAGTTTGTGGTTGTCTTCATTGATGATATCTTGGTGTATTCAAGAACAGAGGAAGATCATGCTAAGCATTTGAAGATAGTACTGGAGACTCTGAGGCAGCGCCAGTTGTATGCTAAGTATAGCAAGTGTCAGTTTTGGTTGACCCATGTTGCCTTTCTAGGACATGTCATATCCGGAAATGGAATAGCAGTGGACCCAGAGAAAGTTGTTGCAGTGGAGAAGTGGCCAGTTCCTAAGTCAGTTACAGAGATTAGAAGCTTCTCGAGATTGGCTGGATACTACAGAAAGTTCATCAAGGACTTCTCTAAGATAGTTGCACCATTGACCTATCTAACCAAGAAGAGTGTTGCTCACAATTGGTCAGAGGAATGTCAGCGAGCATTTGATGATCTGAAGCAGAGATTGATCACTGCACCTATCCTGACGATTCCAGACCGTTCAGGTGGATTTGAGATTTTCTGTGACGCGTCAGGCAGAGGATTGGGATGTGTTCTCCATCAGCATTTTAGGGTAGTAGCCTATGCTTCTAGATTGTTGAAGATGCACGAGAGAAACTATCATATGCATGATTTGGAGTTACCTGCAGTAGTATTAGCATTGAAGTTATGGAGGCATTTTCTTCTAGGTGAACGTGTAAAGATATATACAGATCACAAAAGTTTGAAGTACGTGTTCACTCAGAAAGAGCTGAATATGAGGCAATGCAGATGGTTCGAGTTGATGGCTGATTACGATATTGACCTCCAGTATCATCCTGGGAATGTTAACGCCGTACCTGATGCTCTTAGTCGCATACCGACAGTAATGATGACGACGACACAGAGAGAGCTTCGGGGTGATATTCGGCAGATGGAGATTGAAATTGTCTTACCCGGTACATTTGTGATAAAGATGAACTTGCAGGTTCAATCTAATTTGGTTGAAATAATTAAGGCGGCTCAGTCTGGAGATGATAAGTTGAAGAAGATTTGAGAGCAGACGGAGGCCAGACTTTGCAATTATTTTTGTGTTAATGAAGATGGATCTCTACATTTTGGAAGCAGAATTTGTGTACCATCAGGTGATATACGGGATGAACTACTGAGAGAAGATCAAAGCTCGTCTTATTCTATTCATCCCGAAGGCACCAAGATGTATCGTGATTTGCGACCAGGGGCGTAACTAGAGTATGACTGCCCTGGGCAGCTGTCGAGGGCAAGAATAAATAAAAACTTTGTATATACTACTCCGAAGTGGTTTACTTGGTTGGTTGGTTTGAGGCTTCACAATGGTTACTTCCTCAACTTTGGAAGTTGCAGGTTCACAACCTGCCATTGCCATCATTTAATTGCTTTTTTAAATGTAATTGTTTTGTAAATTTTTTCTTAAGTTAAAAATTCCTAAATTAAGCTTAGCTTAAAGAATCTTTTGTATGTTGTGAGTTAAGGGATGCTTTTGGCCTCCCTCCCCTCATTATCTTCCATTACACCCCACTACTAAGTAGTGGGGGTCCCTTGGGCTTCTTACCCCCCAATTGAGGAAGAATATATAGAGATCCATGGCTTATGCCATGACTACTCGACTCTTTGAGATTGGTATCATCTTATGAGTTTATAACATGTTATCAGCACGTGAGCACTCGTTCTTGAGCTTCTTTTTTATCCCCTCAAATCACCCTCACCGCGCTTAGGAATCTTGGTTGCTGTGATCCGTTGCGGTGATTTCTGCGCGTTGAAGCTCGATCCCGTGGAATCTTTGGTTGCAGCGATCCGTTGCGACAATTTCCACGGGGCATCGGAACCGGGGATTCATTCTACGGATCTTTATTTTTTATCGATCTTCCCTAGATCTTTGATCTAGAGGTAAAAATTTTTTGATCCCTTAGATCTATAAGATGGAGCATAGAATTTAAATTACATCTTCTTAAAATCAACATATCAAATACAATAGAATTTAACAAAAAAACAAAAAAACCCCAACCCCCCACCCCCGAAGGGGGGCATCTCACGTCACCCCCCCGAGCGGGGGGGGGCTCTTTTCCGGTGTCGACCCCCTTGGGGGCGCTGTTGCCCCACCGCCCCTTGTCGGGGGTCCTCATACGCGCGTCGCCCCCTCGGGGGCGCTGTTTAACCATCGCCCTCCCAGGCGGGGGGCTCCGCTGTCGCCCCCCAATTAGGGGTCGTCGTCCCTGCGTCGCTGCCCCCAGTCGTGGGGCACGTTTGTGCGCCGCCCCGGAGGGGGTCTCCTAAGGCCGCAAGCCGGAGAAGAAGGGGGCACGCTGCTCCGGCAGCCCCTTGCCTGATTCGCCGAAGGAGAAGAGGGGGGGTGCGCTGCTCCGACAGCCCCCCTATGCCGGGTTCTGAAAATGGGGGGAGGGGGGCCGTTCACCTTCTTAACCATAACCATATATTTAAGGGTGTTTTTACCCCCCATGGGTATTTTTTTTTAAAAAAAATTAAAGCACATGTGCCTGCAGCCCAAAACTAAATATATTTTAGTATTTTGGCTGTTTGGGTCTGAAGCCCACACATAAGCCCAATATGCTTTAAAATTAATTAAAAACTGATTTTTAATCAGTTCTTCATTATTAATTCCTTAAATTTAACAGAAAAATCCTGGAAAATTCTGTAAAAATTAAGAAAAATCAAATTATTAATTTTGACAACCTTTTGGTTGATTTACTTAATACTTTTAATTATTTCATATTATTTTAAATTCAACAAAATGCATATTAATTGGATTAATTTTTTCCTTCACGTATTAATAATTACAAGGACCCTGAGACCGCTCTGTCATTAGTTATCTAACCTAACGAGTAATGACGTTTCCCCGTGGTCCAAGTAAATTATTAAACGTAATTTTTATATAATATGCTTGCTATGCTGAATATACATCTTATGACTGTACGTTTGCGTGGTTGATTTTAATATTGCCTGTAGCATATATAAACTGCGTGGATGTTGTAAATAATTCAGTCTTGTGGTTTGGGATCGGCCATTTTGAGATACACCTTTTTATATTCCTCGCTTTCTTTTTCTGTTTTGAGAGATATTGTAGTGAGGTTATAATGTAAAATGCCAAAGACCAGAACTCAGCCAAATTAAAGACGGAGATGAAATCTGCATTATGCTGGGACCCAAAATGGGTTTCCAAGTTGTATTTTTCATTCCTTTTTGTATTTCATTTTTTGGACTGTATTCGAACATTTTTGGACATTTTGTTTCTAAGGGTATATGGCCGATCCCTACTTTACTACGCGTATGACTCTTTTCGTGTGCATATTTTACTTTACTCTTTCTTGGTCTCGGACTATACGATGTGATATGCCGTTGTGACCATAAGGAAGAGTAGTTATTTGTGGGATTTTTAGTGAACGTCGTTTCACCGGTCGTTCTCCCACAAATCGAGTTTGATTACTGGATCGATGTAGTTTTGACGTAGTCACCGGATCTTTTATTTTTCTATTCATTTTTTTGTGGACCAAACACGTGATTGACCACCGTATCCCCGAGCCTCTCTTCGTCACTGTCGTCTCCATATTTTTTTTGTATTTTTCTGACACTCCTAGCCCACCCAAATCACTAATCAAATTCGAGGCCCGTTTAGCCCAAATCTAATTCAAATTTCAAATATTAAACAAAACATTAGAGAATCCCTCATACGTAGCATGGGGGATTTCATTTTCTACCACACCTAAACTAAACCCCTACCCTCTCACATACCATCTCTCATAGTCACCTAAGTCCACTCCTTTTAACACCCAAATAGCAATATTCCCATCTTTTAGAAACAACCCAAAATTTCAGCCATAACCTAGGCACGCACGAAAGGGAAAAAACCCATCTTTGGCCACCGACTTCCTCTTCGTTTGCGGCCTCCTCACCGCCGACGACGCACCACCAGCACCCCCCAACTCCGGCCACCCTCTCCTCCTCCTCCTCCTCCATTCTTCCCTCTAAAAATCCATCAAAAACACCAAGAATACACAGCCCGGGCCTGTTGTGCGCGCTCGCCGGAAAACGGCCGCCGCCGCCGCTCCGGCCACCCCCTCCGGTGACCACCACCCCCGATCAACTCCTCTCTGACACCCCGAGCATCTCCAACTCCCCTTACCCTTTTTCCATGTCTCGATCTTCTCGAAAACCCCGTGGAACTCAGATCTAGCCGCAGTTTTACAGATCTGCGCCACCTCCGGGAAAACTCGTGCCCATCGGCCATCCGGCCACTTACGACAACCAACCTACCGCCGTTGCACTCCTATCTAAACTCCCTACCAACTGCGACTTCCCTCACGCTCATAGCCCACCTGTAGCTCCCGAAATCCTCGTCGGAACACGCCGTATCGGCTGTTTTTCACAGATCTGGAAGCTGAACTTCGCCGCCCGCGCACGGCCACCTCCGACCACCCCCGGCGACAACTCCACTGCCGTTGGCTTCGTCTTGAAGTCCTTTACCTTCTGTAACTTCCTATTTTCTATGTTCGTCGCTGAAATTCCGCTGAGATGCGCGACAACGGACGTTGCGCAAATCTGTCCTCTCCGGCTTCTCACGGCCACCCACCGCCGTGCGCTCGCATCGTCGGCCATCCACCGGGCCGAGCATCTTCCTTTGGTCCCACTTCATCTACCAACATCCCCCTTGGACTCTCGGAGTTCACGTGTGTTGTCGCACGCACGTACTTTTAGCCGACGTCTCCGTTATCGTGAAGAACCGTTGCGCTACTCGCAACGGGAGGAGGATCGCTGATTAGCTCGCTGATTTCACGCCACCACCCCACTGTCCAGAGGTACCTCGCTATGCTACCCACGGCCGAGGAGTTCCAGACGACGCCGACGTTTCGCTGTTCAAACCCGACTTCCGCTTATTGAACGGCATCACGAGGTTGGTTTCCCTAACGAGTAGTAAAACCCACACCATAGCTAATCAAA
>JAULAV010002478.1:0-25000 GCA_030789695.1 Scilla litardierei
ATTCAAAACCAGATATGAACATTACGAGTACTTAGTAATGTTGTTTGGTGTGTCCAATGCACCTACAGTATTTATGAGTCTCATGAATCAAGTATTGTATGAATACTTGGACAAGTTCGTAGTAGTCTACATCGATGACATTCTCATCTACTCGAAGAATGCGAAAGAGCATGCAGAACATCTCAGAAAGGTTCTCGAGACCCTGAGAAGACACCAACTTTACGACAAACTTAGTAAGTGTGAGTTCTAGCTGAACAAGGTGGCATTCCTAGGCCACCTGGTGTCAGGAGAAGGGATTGCAGTTGATCCTGAAAAAGTAGCAGTTGTTCAAAACTGGCCAGTCCCCTGAACGATAACCAAGATTCAAAGTTTCTTGGGACTTGCTGGTTACTACTGGAGATTCATCAAAGACTTCTCGAAGATCGCAGGAGCCATGACGCGATTAACGAGAAAGGATGTGGTGTTTGTTTGGTCGAAAGCATGTGAGGATGGTTTCTAGGAACTGAAGAAGAGGTTGACGACTGCACACATTTTGATCATTCTAGATCGATCAGGAGGATTCGAAGTCTTCTGTGATGCATCTGGCAAAGGACTTGGATGCGTGCTACATCAGCATGGTTGAGTCGTAGCATATGCATCCAGGCAGTTGAAGATCCATGAGAAGAAATACCCCACTCATGATCTTGAGTTGGCGGCAGTGATTTTTGCATTGAAGATTTGGAGGCACTTCCTATTGGGGAAGCACGTGAAGGTGTTTTCGGATCATAACAGTCTGAAGTATCTCTTTACCCAGAAGGAGCTCAACATGCGTCAGAGACGACGGATCGAGCTCATGGCAGATTATGACATTGACTTTTAGTTTCATCTTGGAAAATTCAATGTCATACCTGATGCGCTGAGTCGTTTACCAGCGGTGATGACCCTTATGACTCAGTGGAGGTTGCAGGAAGAGATATAGGACATGTGTATAGAAGTGATTCCATCAGGGATGACTGCATCTTTGATGGGCATGCAGATCCGGTCGACATTGGTAAAGAGGATCAAGACTGCTCAGATGGACGATGAGAAGCTGGGAAAGATTAAAGCCCTGGTGATAACATGCTAGAGGCCAGAGTTTAAGATTCGTGCAGATGGATCCTTGAGGTTTAAGGACAGGGTCTGTGTACCATCCAGTGCCATTAGAGATGAGCTGTTGGAGGAAGCTCATGTTCTCCATACTCTATACATCCTAGAGGTACCAAGATGTACCAGGACATGCGACAACATTACTGGTGGCACGACATGAAAAGAAGTGGCGCACGGAGCGTAACGAAGTCTATTGTGTGCCAATAGGTGAAGGCTGAACATCACCGGACTGCCGGCTTATTACAGCACTTGCCCATTCCGGAGTGGAAGTGGCAGCACATCACGATGGACTTCGTGACTTGACTACCCAAGATTACAAAGAATAATGATGTTGTCTGGGTGATCGTAGATCGATTAACCAAGACAGCACATTTCGTTCCTTTCAGAGTTTGCCAGTCTATAGACGTGTTGGCCAAGAAGTATATGGATGAGATTGTGAAGCTGCGGGAGTTCCTATCAGCATTGTCTCGGACAGAGACACCAGGTTTACATCTCGTTTCTGGAGGATCCTCCAGTCGAGCTTGGGAACCCACTTGAGCTTTAGTACAGCTTACCATCCACAGACAGATGGCCAGTCAGAGTGTACTATACAGATACTTGAAGACATGCTGTGTATGCTGGACTTCAAAGGATCATGGGAAGACCATCTTCATCTGGTGGAGTTTGCATACAACAGTTACCAGTCTAGCATTGGCATGGCCCCTTTTGCGGCACTGTATGGGAGGAAGTGCAGATCCCCTTGAGCTGGGATGATGTAGGTGATCGAGAGTTGGTTGGTCCTGAGCTAATCACAGAAGCTGTGTATGTGGTCGGACCATCAGAGAGAAGCTGCAGTTGGCTCAGGACAGGTATAAGTATTGGGTAAATGCAAAACGTCGTCACATGGAGTTTCAGCCTGGTGATCAATTCTGAAGATCTCGCCCAAACGAGGATTGATTCGTTTTGGCCGAAGAGGAAAGCTTAGTCCTCGGTTCATTGTGCCTTTCGATATTTTGGAGCGAGTAGGAGAGGTGGTCTACAAGTTAGCATTGCCCCTGCCTTGGAGGGAGTGCACAATGTGCTCCACATCTCGCAGTTGTGTTGCTATGTGAGCGACCTTAGTCATGTCGTGGACTACTCGGAGATCGCAGCTCGTCTGGACTTGACATACGAGCAACAACAAGTGGAGATCCCAGATCGACGTCAAAAGATCTTCAGAAACATGACTGTTGATCTAGTCAGGGTGATGTGGCGTCGCGACTCATCAGGAGAATCTACCTGGGAGCGGAAGGACGAGATGCGAGGATGTTACCCCTACCTTTTCACTGCCATGTAGAGAATTCCGAGGACGGAATTATTCTAAGGAGGGTAGCATGTAATGACATGTATATTAGATGTGTTTGATTGCTGGTGTGCCTGTATTTTGATTCAGTCGTCCGAGTGTTCTCATATTCTACATGTCGACGCAAGCGCGCCACTGTTTTTGGAATTTTTCACCATAGCTTAAATCATGAATAATTACTATTAACCCTAAATAAATAACTAACCATACCCACCCTCCATTATCAGCCTACAAAGTTGGTGAGATCCAACATGTCATTTAATCTAAACACACCCCATTAATTCCCATTCATTTTAATTTAAACCCCTCACACTATTTCTTTTCCCCCATCAACAGCAAACCCAATCCATTCTCAGCCATCTCCTCCTCCACAACAACCCAACAACGACACTCTCACATCCCCCCTCCTCCAGGCCGAGCCCCTCCCCCTCGCCTGGCAGATCTCCCCTTCCCCCTCCTCCAGGCTGAGCCCCTCCCCCCTCCTCCAGGCCGAGCCCCTTCCCCTCCACCTGAAGATGCCCCCTTGATCTCCCCCACTCTGCATCAAAATAAAAGAAAGAAAGAAAATAACATGGAAGAAGAAGAGGGAGACACGGGCAGAGGGTGAGAAAGAGTACGATATTTATAAAGTTATATATGTTTATATTATATATAAGTTTAAGTTATGTATTTTACTTCAATCTATTCTCAGTTATAGTTTTTTATTATATATTAGATTAAGGTATTAATATATAGAGTTCGTTTTATATTAACTTATTATAAATTAGTTTATAATTATATATACAGAGCTAGTTTTATACCATGTTATTATAAATTAGTGTATTATCATATAAAGAGTTAGATTTGTATTAAGTTATTATAAATTATTTTTAGTATAATATGTTAGTTATATGTTTTTATTATATAAGTTTTTTAATATATTATAAGTTTGTTTAGCTAACTCGCCTTGTAACACATGTGAACCCATGTATCGTTGCCGCTGATCGAACCGCGCCTTTCACGACACGTTGTATCGATAACTCATCTTACCCTAGCTATGGGTTTAAGAACTATAATAATGCATGCTAAACTAATTTCATTTCGTTACCTAGAAAAGTGTCTTGTTGAACAGTTAGATAAGCTTGATGAACTGCACGGTATCGTAAAAGACTTGATCGGACTACATGTCGTACTTGACTGTAAAATGTGACAATCTAGGTGATACATTTAGAAGATGACTCCTAAATTACAAATATGATAACATCACCGACACTTGGGGTTTTGGGGTAACGTATAATAGCGTGGGTGCGGGAACGACCAGTTCAGTCTTTGTTGTCCTAACAGGGTCCCAACGACCCCTTCAAAGGCCGTTGGTGACAAATTCACAGAATTGGATCACAGATTTTGGAACAGCTTGGTATTCACAGTTTTTTTTTAATCCGAGTACGCGCACCCGTGATATGAGATGAACTCTTGGTTGCTCACTGTACTTCGCATTATAAGTCACGATCTAGACTCGGCACAATTATACTCCCGTAACATTGTCATCTTAATAATGTTTCATATTCTTGCTGATAAATTGTGAATGTCGTAAATCTGCAAAACTATGTTTCTGCTCTATTTCCATACCATTATAGTATGTGCTTTTACTTCTAATATCTGCTAGATTGTTATGCTTGTATATTGTTTTAATTTCCATGCTAGAGATACTTTGAGTTACGTCTGATCCTGGCGACCCTTCTTTTGTGGTGGACCTGTCAGATACTTCACAGGTTGACGAGGTGACACCTGAGTTGGCAGACGGTGAGCATGCAGTTGAGTTTGACCAGGAAGACGCTGGTTACTGAGAGTGAGTGTGAGTGTGCTATGTTATTTTCTGTATTTCGTTTCGATGGTGTGGCTTGTTGTGTATTTGTATTTGGACCGTATTTCCTTTTAGCTACGCTGCTGGTTTGTAATAAGGTTGTAATTCGTTTTCATGCATGAGTATTTGGCATATTTCTGCAACGGAGTCTGTGTTGACTTCATTGGTGCCTAGCAGGACTTGCGAATTTACCGAACAGTAACGGGTCCTGGGAGTGGGTCGTTACAAGGAGTAGTTGTTAAATGTGTGAAAATGCAAAAATGCAAAAAGAATGGGCCTAAGAGTTAAAAAAACACGGGTTGGGGATGGGCAAAGTGCAAAACGGACCATGGCAGTGTTGTAAAAAGTATAGAAAGGAAGGGGCTTCTTTGGTTGCATGAAAAAGGGATGGTAAGAATGAAATTAAGGGAAATAGGGAGGGAGGGGGATTATTTTGGGTCCCCACACCCACACCCCAAATTTCACCCACTCCTTCACCCACCATGGGGACTGAGGTGACACTGTCCTCCACCCACTACATAGGACAAATCCTGTTTGTCCTTGTCTGCAAAACATCTCTCATTTGTATACTAGACAAGAAATTGCACGTGCCCGGAGGGCACGGTGGCAGTCGTCACCCGGGTGCAAATGCGGAGAGAAACAAGGGGCCAAAGCGAAAAAAAAGTGTGGTTGTGTGTATGAGGAGCATCGAGGGACAAAAGGAGGAAAAGCAGGGACTGAAGCGCAAAAAAAATCCCCAAAACCACACACCAAATCCAAACCCAAAACCACATCCGCCCACCATTGGCCCCACCGAGATGAGGTGGCGTACCTACGGATATGTGTTTGTTACAGTCAACTTGTGAGTTGACGGGGACAAATGCCTCAATTGTAATATAACTACTCATAACCTGTGCCCGTATTGCACTGTTCATTTAAGATATTCCCCCACCCAAAATCTTAGTTCTCCCCAATATTAAAGCACAATAATTTTTATTCTGTTCTCTCAAAAATTTTAGTTCCCCCAAAATTTACTTTCACCAGAGAGTTTAAGACTATTGAAGTTTAAGACCTGTATTTGAGGGCCAAGCAAATACTTATAAGATACGTATTTGAGGGACTAAGCAAATACTTATAAGATACGTATTTGAGGGACTTACAGGCAAATACTTATATTTAAGAGACTAATATCAAAATACACATCGAAAAAACCATATATATTATTATGTGTAACTGGACTCTAACATTCACGTTATACCAATATTGATTTTTTGAAATTTCAATGTGCACAATTTTCCTTACACCGACCCACGGTTAGATCAGTTTATGCCGGCATCAATCTACTCTGCTACCATCGGATCTGGAAATAATAAATCAGACGGCAACGTCGGCAAGGGCAGGAAAATAAATTGTCATATTGCTTATATACACTAAAGTTACCAAACACAAGTCTTAGATATGATATAATGTATACGTGGACATGCATAAAATAAAAATAAATAAATAAACATAAATTATAGGATCCTTTTAGAAGAATACGGACAAGTCTTTAATACGAGTATCGAGTACGTAGGTCAAAGAGTTTTGGTGGAGTTTGGATCACAGTTGGTTACAAATAAATCCAAACCCAATACCCACTCACCATACCCAATACCCACAACCCACAATGATTCCCCGCCATGGCCGGTGAGCGTAACAAAGGACAAGGGACGACGAGGTCCTCGGCATGGCCGTGCTTCATGGGGCCGCGGTGTTGCTCAGGGTTTGCCAGGATTGGGATTGGTTCATCACGTTAAGCGCTTCGGATTATCCCCTTGTTACTCAGGATGGTAAGAGTTTGCTTTTTTCGTTGAGAATAATGTGTATTATATGACATGATAAATCTCTCCAAGCACTCACGAAATCAGAAACTATTGTCTCTGTTGCAGATATCCTGCACGTTTTCACTTCTGTGGGATCAAAACTTCATTGATGAGTATCGCATAACATTCATACCGTATTTATCTCCATTAGCAAGCATCTCATTGGTCGAGCTCGATTTTGCTTTGTGCAGGGCTGGGAGGTTCGATAAAATGGCTGTGGATCCGAGTCTTTATATGGACAGAAGCATGACGTTCTTCGTTGGTACAGAATCAAGAGCAACTCCTGATGCTTTCAGGCTATTCACAGGTCCGATCTCATTGTATCGATCAGCATTCGTGAGACTGATCGATAGAATGAAGACTAACGAGAACTTCATCCCTCTTGTGTGACCGAAACGGTCTCTCCATGGGTGATCCTCACCAGACCTTTCGTCGAAGTCGAATACTGCGTTCACGACTGGTATAGCCTCCCCCGGATGTAGGGATGAGCATGGACATGCCCAAAGTCTGATTGGGCTTCCAATCGGATGTAGGGATGAGAACACACTATCATTTTTTAGAATTACCTCCTGTTGTCGATTGTTGTGTTGAACAATCTGTTAAAATGCGAACAGATTGTTCAAGAAAATCAGTTATACTATCTAAATACCTAATTTACTACTATGATTGATATGAAATGACATGGTATGGTTGCATGCTGCCGGCCAACAAATCATTTGGTCACATGACAATAAAATAATTATCAGATTAGCCTCATCACCTAAGATTAATTAGTTGACCTTAATCCACGCGTGTTGTTGATAACGATGTTTACTTTTTACATAAACAAAGATTCAGCGGCAGAAGACAAGTCGAAGCTTTACCATATCTTGGTAGTTAAACCTGGTTGTTGGTTGGTGCGGCATTGGCCCACTCCGTTGCCACCAGGTGTCCATTTTAGATCTTAATTCTGTTACACATCCTTTTCCTTGTTTTAATTATTGAAATAGTTTATTTTTATTCATGTTTTAAACCCCTAACACACTAAAGATCAAATGAATATGGAGTGTTTTGCAGGTTGATCTAATTGTAGTTATACATTCTGTTACTATGACACCGTTAAATTTGCAACAACTAGATTAATGATCAAAACACGTTCATGGCCATCACTCGCCAATCATGGCCCATTTTGATGGCATTCATCCCCTCGTCAAACGGGCGCAATTAGTGGGGTTCAACATTTCCCCATTTGCACGTCCCCCATGAATGACGGCCATAAGGTCTCATCATGGCCCATTACAACAGGGAATGACTCGCCTATATGAAGGGAGGAGAGGCATCATCTCAAGGGGTCTGATCTCCGAGATCCAAAACGGATGTATCTCATACAAACTCTTACACCTTCTACACCTTTACATACTTCTCCTCCATAGCTCGGCCCAAGGATCGGTGCTTGGTCTCTCCGCGAACCAAGCCCAATCCCACCTAGCACCTATCAGACCAGATCTGACTTTGGCATTGGAGTGGAATTGGTCGAAACCAAGGTCCAACCCCCCTGATGAGCTCTCTCGTCTATTCAGGTCCAGGAGATCCAACGGCGCCGAGGCAAAGGATAATCAGCAATGCAAGCAACGATTGAAGCCCCTGGACGACGAACGGGCTCTAAAAAGTTGGGGATGTATGGGTGAGGTAAGGATAATCAGCCCACAGGAGTGGGCCACCTTCAGACCTCACATAAGTGGCAGCCTCGCCAAGGCCTCCATGTTTAATTCGTATTGAATGTGTAAACATGGGAAAAATCACCCGATGCAATTATTAACAAACCAACCCTCTTTAATCAAGGCTCGGTGAGAAGGGTAGGGTTATTTTCAGCGAAGCTCCACGGTCACATCACCCCCAACGACGGGGCAAAAACCCTCAGGTTCTAACGGCGGCACAAATTCTTCGCGACCAACTGGCGGCGGTGATCCCCCACCAGCCGGCAAGGCCCTCATTTGAACCCTCTTCAGCCACTCCGCTTGTATAGAATCCATGGCATCTGACATCATCTGGGTGGTGGACGAGCCCAGGCCCGGTCGACGGGGGCAGATGACATTGCCAATGGCTGGATCCTTTCGGCTGATCGATGGGCGAAGTCTCTCAACGGCAGCAAGTGCCAGGCGCAGGGAGACAAATCCCCATGGATCATCATCAATAGCAGAAGAACGAGAGTTCTTGCCTATGCTACTTTCCATCCGATCTCCAATCCAACCAAAGCGAAACATCTACCGAGCTACTACAACGCTCCCATGCCGGCTTGAGCAGATCTGGAAGCTCGCAGCGCGACGCTCCGGCAGATGCTCGAGCTCCCGTTCCCCAAAAAGCCCAAAATGGATGACAACGGCGACTGGTGGGCCCCATCGGCGAAGGCCGGTACCCTTGGCCGGCACCTGGCCCGGAGCCTGATCCAGATGGGCGTAACCGACGTCTTCTCCGTCCCCGGCGACTTCAATCGGACCCTCCTGGATCACCTCGTTGACAAGCCCGGCATCAACCTCGTCGGATGCTGCAACAAGCTCAACACCGGCTACGCGACCGACGACTACGCCCGCGTGAGGGGCAAGGGGGCCTGCGTTGTCACATTCACCATCCGGCAACCTCATCGTCATCAACGCCATCGCCGGATCCTGCAGCGAGAACCTCCCCATCATCTGCAGTCGGCGGTCCCAATTCCAACGACTACGGCACCAACCGGACCCGCCTCCGTCCGGCCATTCGAGCTGCAGATCGAGCGAAGCGGCCGATCCAACCGAAGCCACCTCCGTACGGGGCTGCCGCTGCCGATCCAACCAAGCTCACCTCCGTCCGAACATCCTAGCGGCTCCCCTAGCCATGCTGTAGTGCGTCGAGCTGACGAGCCGCCCCTTGTCGGGCGACCAAACTACTCCCGCCTCTGTTCGATCTAGTGGAGATAACTGCAAAACACCTCACTGTTTATGTTTCTGTCGAGATCGAGGAGCACGACAAGCTTATGGAGCAAGCCGAGCTCAAGGCACGTCCGACTATGGCGTGTTGTCCCTTCTGGGCTCCCGAAGTCATCCTCCGGACGAACTCCCTAATTGAGCAAGCGGTTTCCTGCTTCTCCGAGCTGAGGATCAAAACTGCTAACTGGCAGGCTTGGTGGAGTTCTTACGACTACGCATCGGACACCAGAGGGGCGGATCCCAGCAGCCGAGCAGAAGGGAGAAACCCCTTTGATTGGCAAAGAGCACGAGTTCTCGCAGAGGAGGATGATGGCGTGACAGTGTGCAAATTTGGTAGTGCCACTGTAGACGCAGATGATGGATTGCTACACAGTTGGCGGCCTGATGACGAACGTTGATTGGGTCGTCTTTTACCTCATTGCTGCCCCTCTCGGTGTCAAGTTGGGGGGGAAGCCTCTTCCATTTCTCCTCGCTCAGCTTACATCGATAACCCGGAATCGAGAACCCGACGGTTACAGAGGAATTACTATCAACAACCGTGATGTCGCCCCCACGCCCTTCAACGGACCAACCGAGCTTACAAAGGCTGACAATCTTGTCGAGTCGGGGGGTGCTGAGCTTCCAGAGCTACCGGGCCCAATGCCTCCATGCCAAGTTGTCGGCCGCACTCCATGCCCTGCCGCACTCCATGTCGAGCTACCACGTGGATGCCGATCCATTTGAGATGCCAAGCTTGCGAGGGCGTCGGTCCTGCCTAGCTTAATGATGTTGAACTGACAGAGCCGTCGATCTAACGGGTGATCTGCCTTCTTGCCAAGATACCCCCTGCTCATACTGAGACTCAGCGTGCTCGGGTCGATCAAGATCGATCATACAGATCGAATCGGCAACCCACAACCCCACGTTACTCACAGAACTCCTCAACCACCGTTCCACTCTGCCACTGTGCGCACTGTTGCCAGCCCTGACGCCGTTGGCCCTGCCGCGACTGTCGGTGGCATACTCGGTGTTGAGCTCGTTGCAGCACCCAATGTTAGTGAGCCTGGGCTCGGCGATGATATGATCCCAGTTCATTCGGACCTCCCTCTAAAAGCAAGCTTCCAAAGTTCGGACATCCCTCTGGATGAGCTGTCGAGGCTCGGACCTCTTTCTGACGTGCTCGCCTTGGACGAGCAGAAAACTTGTGCTGGGATGGATTCTTTAGAAGTTTGGTCGATCGTATTGGCTGAGCTCCAAGTAACGTCAAAAAGGGCTTCGCTTCAGAAGAGAATGGTTCCACTTATTTTGACTGGACCTTGTCCCACGGCCAGGCGCCGAAGAAGTTGCACATGGAGGAACTCTACGGGCTAACAATGCACAGGAAAGCTCCACCGGTGGTTCATCCCATTCCCAGGTCATGAATAGGACGACGCTGCTTAGCGTCGCGGTTGCCACCGACTTCTACATACTCTGCGGTCGGTTGGGCTACACAACCACTGGAGACGAAGTGCTCGGGCTTCAGGTTCTACAACCTGTTCTGGCTGCTGAACATTGCTGCCATCATCGTGCAACTTGTCAGCACCTACCAGGTCTACTGCCAAGCCCAAGCTTACATTCCAAATGAAACCGAGCTCGGAGCTTCCACAACGAGCCAAAGCTGCCACATGCCGAGCTCCTCTTGCCAAGCCGAACATTCGGCACCGAGCAAAGCGCACCGAGCGAACCGAGGGTAGCGGAGCATTCCGAGCCACCTCGGCGAGCCTCATGTCGAGCATCTGAGCCTCTATATCGAGCCTCCATGTCGAGCATCCGATCCTCCTTGCCGAGCATCCGATCCTCCTTGCCGAGCATCCGATCCTCCTTGCCGAGCATCCGAGCCTCCTTACCGAGCATCCATGCCAAGCTTCCGAGCCACCGTGCTGAGCTTACAAAGTTGTCCCCACCACGACTGGGCTGCCGACCAAGCCGAGCTCGCCACTGTCCAAAAAACCAGCCGAGCTAGCGGAACTACCTCAGTCCGAGCCCGCCGACTTGCGCCAACACGATGAAATTTCCGACGACTCGAGTTTCCCACCTTCCAGGGCAAACCCGAGCCGCAGAGGGGGCCAGGATAACGTACACGGTAGGACCAGTACTATCTCCGCCTTCCAAGCTCCCCCTACGGTGCAGAAACTCAGGCGGTGACGTAGAACCTTCGCTGACCAGACTGGAGCTCGAGCTAAAAGTAGGATCCAAACAAGAGCTTGGATCGGTCTACCAGTTGGCCGACCCACTCCTTCGTCGGCCGTAAGTCGGGGGGCCACTCCCCTTGCCACCGAACGAACAGACCGACCGTAAGGCTGGGGATAACTCCCCCAGCAGGCCGGCCGTAAGTCGGTGGACAACTCCCCTTGCCACCGAACGAACAAATCGACCGTGAGGCTGGGGGCAACTCCCCCAGCAGGCCGTTCACCCCTTCATCGGCCGTAAGCCGAGGGACAACTTCCATCGCCACTGAACGAACAGATCGACCGTAAGGCTGGGACAACTCCCCCAGCAGGCCGATCACCCCTTCGTCGGCTGTAAGTCGAGGAGCCACTCCCCTCGCCACCGAACGAACAGATCGACCGTAAGGCTGTGTGCAACTCCCCAGCAGGCCGATCACCCACTCGTCGACTGTAAGTCGAGGGGGCCACTCCCCTCGCCACCGAACGAACAGATCGACAGTGAGCCTAGGGGCAACTCCCCCAGCAGGCCGATCACCCCCTCGTCGGCCATAAGTCGAGGGGCCACTTCCCTCGCCATCGAACGAACAAGATCGGTCGTAAGGCTGGGGGCAACTCTCCCAGCTGGCCGACCCACGCCTTCGTCGGCCGTAAGTCGAGGGGGCCACTTCCCTCGCCACCGAACGAACAAAATCGGTCGTAAGGCTGGGGGCAACTCTCCGAGCTGGCCGACCCACTCCTTCGTCGGCCGTAAGTCGAGGGGGCCACTTCCCTCGCCACCGAACGAACAAGATCGGTCGTAAGGCTTGGCGCAACTCCCTCAGCTGGCCGACCCACTCCTTCGTCGGCCGTAAGTCGAGGGGTAACACCCCTCGCCACCGAACGAACAAGATCGGTCGTAAGGCTGGGGGCAACTCCCCCAGCTGGCCGACCCACTCCTTCGTCGGCCATAAGCCGAGGGGTAACTCCCTTCGCCACCGAACGAACAAGATCGGTCGTAAGGCTGGGGGCAACACCCCTCGCCACCGAACGAATCCCGGACCGACAAGTTATTGCCACTAGCCGACTCCACAAGTCGGTCCAATTTTACCAAAGAAGCCACTTCTCCCCCCTTATACTACATCTCCCGACCTCAACCTCAACAATGGTAGAGCTCGGAAGATGGGAGTAATTGATACGACCATTTTGACCGGGCTCAGAGGAACCAAGTCAACCTCGACTAGTCAACCAACCTGCTTCAGCCATGAGCTTCGGTCCAAGGAACTCACAGGCGGGCCACGCTTCTCCACCCAAGACGAAGGCCCGAATCACTGCCCACTCTCCGTAGTGGGGGAAATCGCTCCCCAAACCGAGGAAGCGCTCGCCAATTAGGGCAGCCACCTTCATGGCAATCACTCGCCAATTATGGCAGCCACCTTCATGGCCATCACTTGCCAATTATGGCAGCCACCTCCATGGCCATCACTCGCCAATCATGGCCCACTTTGATGGCATTCATCCCCTCGTCAAACGGGTGAAATTAGTAGGGGTCAACATTTCCCCATTTGCACGTCCCCATGAATGACGGCCATAAGGTCTCATCATGGCCCATTACGACGGGGGGATGACTCGCCTATATGAAGGGAGGAGAGGCATCATCTCAAGGGGGCTGATCTCCGAGATCCACAACGGAGGTATCTCATACAAACTCTTACACCTTCTCCACCTTTATATACTTCTCCTCCATAGCTCGGCCCGAGGATCGATGCTTGGTCTCTCTGCGAACCAAGCCCAATCCCACCGAGCACCTATCAGACCAGATCTGACTTTGGCATCGGAGGGGAATTGGTCGGAACCAATGTCCGACCCCCCTGACGAGCTCTCTCGTTTATTCAGGTCCAGGAGATTCAACGGTGCCAAGGCTACCCCTCGGCGTCTTTCCAGCCGGAGCCGAACGCCCTCGTCCCCGAGCCCGCTCGTCTCCACCACCGGGAGGTCGTCGCTTTGCCGAGACTACACTTCGACAAGCCGACGCGAGGATCCGCACGTCCCTCACCGAGCGAACGCGCCTTCAACCGATCCCGGAGGTCCCACGTGTCCCTTTTGACCACGTTGACCTCCCACCCTCCGGTCAACAATTCAGCGGTGAGAAAACACCCCGAAACAATATTAAATAAATTCACACGAATGATAGTGCATCAAATAACATTTAAATACTCTTTTAAATATGAGATTACATTCTCAACATGTTAAAATAGAAAACGTCTTTCTTCCATGTCACGAAAATCATTTATAATTGAATCCACACTAAATTTTTCAGTAATTTCCTTCTCAATGTACACAATAATCAATATCATAATCGAAGGACGGCTACACTTGGGCTTAAATATTTTCGTCCAAGATTTACAATAGCTCACAATTCTATATTCCTACACGGCTACACGATTGTTATTTATAACGAAGACACCATTCATGTAAATCAACAGACACGGCTGCACAATTGTTAACTATAACGAAGACATCATTCATGTAAATCAAACGCGTACAAAAAAAGAATCCTCCAAAGATGATGCGAATTTAATTAGAGAAGCATAGAAAACCAAATAATTTCACACATTAAAGACTAGCAAGACAAATTTCTAATTTTATCAAGCAATTCCACTCGAAGATGATCTTATGCATTTAAAACAAGACTGAAACATAAATCAGATACCATTTATTAGAATCAAAATCAGAAACAAAAAGAAAATCCAAAAAATTGCTTACTAAAATTACATGGAGAACAGGAGAAGTGATCTCTTAAGCTACTGGTCCAGCGAAGAATCTGTTAAGGCCAAAATTGACCGAGACAGTTGTTACGCTAACGTAGGCTCTTGGTGCTGAGTTGGAGCCTCGTCAGCAGAAGAAGTGGGACCCTCGGTTGGAAGAACCTGGGTCGAGTGTTGATAGATGATGATGGTACGATGCTCGATCGACCTTCGAGCAGCTGATGCGTCGATCGTTCGAGGCTAGGAATCTCAATGATGACCCTCGACGCTAGATAATGACCGTCGATCTGTACCAGAGGGACACGTTAGGGGGGTCGGATCTGGGTTCTGACCCAAATCCCCTCTGATGCTTAAGTTGGTATAGGAACTTAAGGAAGAGATGGAGCTTGGTGCAGCTGAGATCGACCCATGGAGGTTCGTCTCAGGACTGGCGGCGCAAACTCGAAAGTATAAGAGATATCAACTGAGAAAGTAGAGTTCTATTCTTAGACCTCTTACCTTGGAATTGGAACCCCTTTACCTTCGTCCTTTGGTCTATTTATAGGTTGTTCCTCTTTGATTGTGTATAACTGTCCCTCATTGATTCGGGTACGATCTCCTCCGGGATTCGAGATAACGGCTACCCAATTACTCGGCCCCATTAACCTTCCCCTGAATATTAGCGACAGCCCAACGGTCGAACGACCCGTTCGTCTGACTCGACAATACCCCACTATGAGCGGGGGGTATCGGGTTGCGGGCGCCAAATGTGTCGGGTACGCGGATACTACAGCTGGATTCGTACCCGTGCACTAACAATGGCCACCATCATTCGTGCCTCAAAAATCGCGCTGATTGAGACCGAATAATGAGTAATCTCCTTAAATGCGCACGGTTTTCGAAAAATTTGATTTGATTTGTGCCGCCAAAACCCTTTCACCTTTGAAGTGATCTCCGTCGTTTCTGGTGGCTGGCTTCGGACACGTGTCATGCATCGGACATCAGTCGGTTGAATTCATCCGTATAAAAAAGAAAAGCGAGGAAGAAGAAGAGATCTTTCTGCTTCGCTTTCTTCCTTGTTTCGAAAGTTTGCTTCCAGCGTCGCCTTCTCGGAGATCGCCTGTTCTTTCTAAGGTATCATCTCTTGTCCGTCTTTGATTCTCTTAAGATCCGTCAGGTATGTTTACTCCAGTCATAATGAAGGAGCTGACCTACGAGGAGCTCATGGCGCGCATTCGGCCCCCGCGATGCGTGAAAGTTCCTGGAAAGGGAAAAGGAGTTTGGATTGAACCAGACCTTCCCATTCGCCGGAGGGATCTGAGCTTGAAGGTTCCTGAAGTTATCTTAGAGATGGCCCCTAGGTTTTCCCGTGATCTGACTGCTGAGGTCTGGCGAGGTTGTTTCTGTCATCCTTTTAGGGTTAGAATGCCTGATTTGGATGAGAGTGTGTGCTTTCCACGGAAGAGCGAGGTGGGGATCTTCAAGCTTTTCGTCTAGGACTCCGGTTCCCCCTTCACTCCTTCATCGTAGAAGTTTTGTGCTCTTTGGAGCTTTCCATCTGTAGACTCGCTCCTCAGGCTCCCCCCTAGTTGGCTTCATCAAGCTGTGTGAGCTCTGTGGGGTACGACCGACCCTTGGGCTATTCAGGTACTTCTTCAGGATAATATCCTATCATCACCGAGTGTGGTACCATATTGTTGCTCGCTGGGAGTGAGGCTCATATACGACCTTCCGATGTCCGACCCTTGGTGGAAGGATACCTTTGTGTTTGTCGTCCTTCCCGACCTGGGTCCGTTGCTTAATAGTTGGAGTTCTCCGAATCCCGAGCTTGCAGAAGAGTCTCGGCTATCATCGAAGGAGGTCAGAGCCAGGTTGTCGTCGGGCGAGGCTGAGGCGGTGAAGCTTATTCTGGGTCGACCAAGGCGAGAGAGGTCGACTCAGTATCTGTTGGATGAACATATGTTGAAGACCCTCTTGTGGAGCCCGGGTAATGTATTTTGACTCTATGTCCTTATCTTTGCCACTCACGATAATCATATCTGTTGTCTGCAGATATGACTAACGGAAGCCGACGAAGCGGTGATTCGGGAATGGACCGAGTCTAGAGGGAGAAGAGGAAGAAAAAGAGAAGCGTCGAAAGGTTGGGCGCTCGTGCTGAAAGGTCGAGCGCACGTGTTGAGGGGTCGAGCTCTCGATCTCCCCTCCCAATCAACCAAAGCTCTTCTTCCGGGGGGTTGAGGTTAGGCAGATCTCGAGGCCGTCTGCTCGAGCCTCCTCAAGAGAGGCCTCGAGCCAGGCCCCCGTGCGGTCTGCTGCGCCCCTGGCCTCCGTTGTGGTTTCGAAGTCGCCGGTGGTGGTCGACGTTGATGATGCTGACGTTGCTGAGCCGACTGGAGCCGCTGTCGACGTTGCTGAGCCGACTGGAGCCGTAGGCCAGAAGAGGGAGATGACCTCCCATGGGGAGGAAGAGCCGAGAAAGAGGAGGCGAGTGGAGGAGGATCCCTTGGTGAATGGCATGGGGGTCGCTCCTCTCGAGCCTCAGGAGATGGCAGAGACTCCTTCGACGCCTCAGGCTCCTGTGACGCCCCTTCTGGATCAGTGGCACAATGGCGACATTGTGTCGCCCATTCCTTTAGTCGACCCGATCCCTGCGGAGTTCGATCGAGCGTTACTGCTCAATCAGCTTTCGTCACGATCCTCTGGGCCGGTACAGGGTGACTTTCACCTACCTCCCTTCGCCATTGGAAAGGAGGAGTCGGCCTTGCTAGATTTTGGGATGACTGCTCGGTTGGTGGAGAACTCGATTCTCCCTAGGGATCTAGAGCTTCTTCAGAGGTTGGACCTCGAAAGAGTGGCCAACTTTTTTGTGGAGAACGAATACCAGGTACGTCGTCTGCCTTCCTTCCATAGACACCCGAGTTAGCCGTCCCTGACTAACCTTTCCAGCAGATGTTCGTTCTCGACGTCGTGTTGCGTCGTCAAGCCGTCGACTTGATCGAGGGAGGTCGGCGGGTGGCGGACGCAGAGTGCAAGGCGTTCGAGCTCGAGGCTCGGACGAAAGAGGCAGAGGAGGGCCTGCAGAAAGCCCTTGAGGCTAAGGTGGCGGCTGAGTGGGCGGCTGTGGAGGCCACGAATAGTCTCTCGTCCCTGTCGATCCTCCGCAAGTCCGCCAAGCTCCAGTGGAGGACGGAGAAGGCTCGGCTTGAATCCGAGCTTGACGCTTTCAAGGAAGCGTTCGAGCTCCGAGCCAAAGCTTCCGACTCCAATAGGTGGGCAGAGGCTTGCAAGGCGGAGGCCGCTGAATCTCGGGCCAAAGTCGCCGAGCTCGAGGAGGCCTCCTCTGCAAAGGAGAAAGCGGAGCTCACGGCCAGGCTTATAAAGGCGATGTAAGCTTTCACCAGCATCTTCGCATCCGGTGGCACTTCTCCTCCTCCTTAGGCCGGCATGCCTTAGTTTAAGGTTTTTTGTAATCTTTTTTTTCTTCTGTTTCTTTAGAAATGAATAAAAATTGTTGTGACTTTTGCACTCTTATCTATTGTCTGAATATGTGCGTGTGTATGGCCACCTCAATAACTTAACTTTCGATAGATTAGGGATTGATGATAAGTTTAGTCGTTGGTAAGTTAGGTGTATTCAACAGATTGAACGCAGCCCTTTAAACCATAAATCACATTTCGTTTAGCAGCAAGGGGTAATGCCCCTTTGAGTTGTCGAAAGTCGAGGGTAATCCCTCTGCCAACTGGATGTCGACTAGGGTCGTTCAGTGGCAAAGGGCGATCCCTCGGCTTACAGCTGACGGATAGGGTCGTTCAGTGGCGAGGGGCGATCCCTCGGCTTACGACTGACGACTAGGGTCGTTCGGTGGCGATGGGCAATGCCCCTTCGACTTACGGCCGACGAGCGTTGTGGGTCGTTCAATGGCGAGGGGTGATCCCTTCGACTTATGGCTGACGACTAGGGTCGTTCAGTGGCGAGGGGCGATCCCTTGGCTTACGGCTGACGACTAGGGTCGTTCAGTGGTAAGGGGAGAGGCCCCTTCGACTTACGGCCGACAAGCGTCATAGGTCGTTCAGTGGCGAGGGGGGATCCCTTCGACTTACGGCTGACGGCTAGGGTCGTTCAGTGGCGAGGGGCGATCCCTCGGCTTACGGCTAACGAGCGTCGTTAGAAGAATTTTTGGACAAATATCGAAGGATGATGGACTTTGTATTTATCATGAACATGGATAAGATAAAAACGAAGATAGATTTCAATCATTTACCCCCGGTGGTACAATCATTGATAATACTTCTGCAAGTGCTCAGCGTTGCAAGGATGAGGAAGTTCTCTATCATCCAAAGTAGCGAGTCGATAGATGGCAGGATCGAGTACATCTATCACTATGTAAGGTCCTTCCCACTTCGCAGCGAGCTTCCCTTGATTGAGAATCTCGGGAGAGAAAGAAGCCTTACGCAGCACCAAGTCGCCTACATGGAAGCTGCGTTCACGGACCTTTGAGTTGAAGTAGCGGGCCATGCGTCCTTTTTGTTCGATGAGGGTCGTCAGAACCTGTTCGCAGACCTCGTCCCCCAGTTGTAGGTTGAGCCAAGGCCCTCTGAGTTTCATTCTTCGCCATAGTATTGGAGACGAAGCGGTCGCTCGTTGACTTCTACTGAGACGACGGCTTCACATCCGTAAGCCAGCATGAATGGTGTTTCCCCATCGAGGTTTTGTGGGTCGTCCTGTATGACCATAGTATGCCGGGGATTTCGTCCGGCCAGGTCCCTTTGAGCCCAGTTATTCTCTTCCGAAGGGGCCCGAGGATACTTTTGTTGGCTGCCTCTGCCAATCCATTCGACTGGGGATGGGCGACAGAGGCAAAGTGCAGCTTGATCTTCAGCTCTGAGCAGAAGTCTCTGAAGCCGGCGCTATCGAATTGTGTTCCATTGTCCGTCACAATGGATTGTGGGATGCCAAAACAAAGACGATGGATTTCCAGACGAAGCTCTGAGCTTCCTTCCAGGTGATCCGGGACAGGGGCTCTGCCTCGATCCACTTTGTGAAGTAGTCGAGATCGCCATTATTAGGTACTTCCGTTGCCCACTCGCTTATTTGAATGGACCAAGGAGGTCTAGTCCATATTTGGCGAAAGAAACTGGAGTGATGATGGGGATCAGATCAGTTGGTGGGGCCGAGCTGATCTTTGAGAACTTTTGGTAGGTCGAGCACCTTCGAACGTATTCGACGGCATCTTTGAACATCGTTGACCAAAAATACTCTTGTCTCACGGCCTTCAAAACTATGGATTTCCTCCTGCAGTGGTTTCCGCAATCGCCATCGAGGATCTCTTGGATCACGTAATGCGCTTCGTACAGAGCTAAACATTTAAGGTAGGGGAAGACGTCATACCTGGTCCATCATCTTTTGTACAATGAACCATCTAGCCGGATGAATTGGTATGGTAGGCCTTCTGTTCTAGCTTTCGTGCCTCCACTGGGTCGGTCGGCTTCTCTCCTGTGTTCGGGTAACGGATTATGGGATCCATCCAAGTGATCCCATGGTCGAGGGATAGCAGCTCTTGCTCCAACCCGCTGGGGTGTAGTAGAGGTTGTACATACATGGTCCGACCGAGTCCCGCGGGGGAGGAGGATGCGAGCTTCGACTGGGCATCGGCTCGATGATTCTTCGACCTTGGCACATGATGGATTTCCACGCGTTTTAACTTGGCGAGCTCGGCTTTAGCGACTTGCATGTAACTCTGCATCGAGTCTTCGCGGGCCTCGAAGGTCCCGTTTAATTGGTGGACGACGAGGCTGGAATCGCTGAGTAGTTGGACCACTTTTGTTCCTAGGGCTCGAGCCAATCGGAGTCCGTTAATGGCCACCTCGTACTTAGCTCCATTATTGGTGGTTTGAAAATCGAAGCAGAGAGCGTACTCGAATATATTGCACGCTGACATTTGGACAATTATTTCAGCCCCGCTCCCGACGTGAGTGGCCGAACGTCAAATTGTACGATTCAGGTTCCCTCGTCTTCCATTGTAGCATTGGGTGAGTTGATACCTGTCGAGGATGAGGGGCTTGCCTCAAGTAGCATGTTAGTAGTACATACCTCCTCTTTTGGGCATTTGTCGTAAGTGATCTCAACAATGAAATCGGCGAGTGCATGTCCCTTGATGGCGGTCCTCGACTTGAACTGGATGTCGAATTCGCTTAGCTCGACCCCCCATTTGGTCATTCTTCCAGAAAGATCGAGCATCTTCATGGTCTGTTCTAGGGGAGTGTCGGTGAGGACCATGATGGTATGTGCTTGGAAGTACGGTCGCAACCTCCTCGCAGATTGGATAAGTGCGAAAGCCATCTTCTCTATCCTCGAATAGTTGATCTCTGCGCCTCGGAGAACCTGACTAACGTAGTAGATGGGTCGTTGTATCCCCGAGTCTTCTTTGACAAGTGCGGAGCTTACGGCCTCCATAGTAGCTGCCAAATAGATGATGAGTTGGTCACCTTTATCTGGCTTGGTCAAAAGTATCGGGCTTCAGAGGTACTCCTTTAACTCGGGGAAAGCCTTCTTGCAGTCTGCGTCCCACTCAATGACTCTTTTACCGCTCGATGTGGAGGCTATCGCCTTCCTCGGTACTTTGAAGAAAGGCAATGACTTCTCAGCTGATTTAGACAAGAATCGGCCCAAATCAGCTATTCTTCTGTTCAGCCAATGAAGTTCTCTGAGGGTTGAAGGCTCCTTTATTATAATGATCGCAGTAAACTTGTCGAGGTTGACCTCGATCCCTCGATCTGTCAGCATGAAACCAAGGAACTTCCCCGATCGAACCCCGAAGGTACATTTGGCAGGGTACAATCGAAGGTTGTTTCGCCAGATCTGTGCGAATATCTCTCGGAGTCTGCAATGTGATCAGTCGGCTTCTTCAACTTGACCAACATGTCGTCGACGTAAACTTCTAGGTTTCGACCGATTTGAGCCCCGAAGACTCCGTTCACCATAGGTTGGTAAGTAGCCCATGCATTCTTCAAACCAAATGGCATTTTAGTGTAACAGAAAATACCTCGATCAGTAACGAAAGAAGTTTTCGCTTCGTCTTCCGGTGCCATCTGGATCTGGTTATATCTTGAGAATGCGTCCATGAAGCTGAGGAGTTCATAGCCCGAAGCACTGTCGACCAGGTGGTCGATTTGCGGTAAAGGGGTAACTATCCTTGGGGCACGCTTTGTTGAGGTCGGTGAAGTCGACGCACATTCGCCATTTGCAGTTTGCCTTCTTGATCATCACGACATTCGAGAGCCATTCAGGGTATTTGACTTTTCGAATGAAGCCTGCGTCTAGAAGTCGATCCACTTCTTCGATCGCGGCCTTCATTTTTTCGCCCCCCCATGTATCTCTTGTGCTTCATAGGTTTGGAAGTCGGGTCAACCTCCAGCTTGTGGGATATTACCTCGGCGTCGATGTCGGGCATATCCTTCGGGGACCAGGCAAAAATGTCGGCATGCTCTCTTAGGAGGGCGATCAATTGTTCCTTTAGGTTAAAAGGGAGTAGCGATCCAATAGAGACAGTTTTCCCTTCTTCAGAGATCCGGATGTTTTCCGTGTCTTAAACTGTTGCAGGCCGTCGATCTTCGACTTCGGGGTCGACTGGATCCGTCTGCTCCATCCTTCTCGGAGCGGTGGACAGCGTATAGCACGACCGTGCCTGTTTCTGATTCCCTCTTGCCTTTCCGACTCCCTCGGGGGTCTGGAATTTGATCATCTGATGGAAAGTTGAGACCACCGCTTCTATAGCGTTCAGTAGTGGTCTTTCGATGATCCCGTTGTATGCCGAGTTGATCTTCACCACCACGAAACTGGTTAGGCGAGTGATTTGTCGAGGATACGTGCCGAGGGTCACCGGTAGGGTGATGAAGCATGCTATTAGGGCGGAATGCCCGGTGAATCCCACCAGGGGCCCCGAACAAGGCGTCAACTCCACGGATTACAGCCTCATCCTCTCCAACGTAGTGAAGAAGAGTATGTCGCACAAGCTTCCGGTGTCGACAAGTAACCTTTTTACGGCGATCTCCTTGATAGTAGCCGCGATGACGACGGCATCATCATGCGGCAGTTACACACCCTCCAGATCTTCATCCAAGAAGGAGATAAGCGGCGTAGAATTCTGGGGCGCTTTCGCCCCACAAACACAGTCATCAACCTTCTGACGTATGAGCTTTGGAGAGAGGTTGATAGCTCCGGGTGCGGGGGACCTCCCATTATCATGTTGATGAGACCGACGCTGGGAGGTCTCGTGGCATCCTCGGAGGATGTTCGTGGGTGAGTCGACATGGTCGAGTGATTCGTCGATCGGGACGTCGACTCGTGGTTTCCCACAGACGTCGCCAAACTGTTAAGGCCAAAATTGACTGAGACAATTATCAAGCTGACGTAGGCTCTTGGTGCTGAGTCGGTCCTCGTCAGCAGATGGAGTGGGACCCTCGATTGGAAGAACATGTGTCGAGTGTTGGTAGACGATGATGGTGTGATGCTCGATCGACCTTCGAGCAGCTGATGCGTCGATCATTCGAGGCTAGGAAGCTCGATGACGACCCTCGACACTGGATGATGACCGTCGATCTGCACCACAGGGACACGTTAGGGGGGGTCGGATATGGGTTCTGACACAAATCCCATCCGATGCTTAAGTTAGTATGGGAACTTAAGGAAGAGAATGAGCTTGGTGCAGCTGAGATCGACCCACGTAGCTTCGTCTCAGGACTGACGGCGCAAGCTTGAAAGTATAAGAAGTATCAGCTGAGAAAGTAGAGTTCTATGTCTTAGACCTCGTACCTTAGAATTGGAACCCATTTACCTTCGTCCTTTTGTCTATTTATATGTTGTTCCTCTTTGATTGTGTGTACCCGTCCCTCATTGATTCGGGTACGATCTCCTCCGGGATTCGAGATAACAGCTGTCCATTTACTCGGCCACATTAACCTTCCCCTGGATATTAGCGCCAGCCCAATGGTCGAACGACCCGTTCGTCTGACTCGGCAATACCCTGCTATCAACGGGGGGTATCGGGTTGCGGGCGCCAAATGGATCGGGTGCGCGGATACTCCAGCTGGATTCGTACTTGTGCACTAACAGAATCCAAAGATAGAATTAGAAACAAACGAGAGCATGTTGTTGGATCTGGATCTAAGCCTAGAGGGGGGTGAATATGCTTATAAAAAATTCTCGCGCAACCCACGAGAAATCACACGCAGTTAATAATCACAAGCGGGGTAAAATATGAAGCAATCACAGAGTACGCGCAGATATACCCTGGTTCGGTCGTCCCACGACCTACTCCAGTCCCCAAGCAAATAGTATCATTAATATGTTCCTTTTGTACAACTACAATGGGTCCTGAGCTCCCTGCCCCCCACGTAGAACGTACCACACTCCCCGAGTGCAGAACACTATCAACCTAATAAATTCTCTATCTTGACAAGTCCCACTTGTCAAAACCCTCTTGTCTAGTCCCAGACTAAACAATTCCGAAAAGAACACAAAAGTGGTAAAGTTTCCCCTACAGAGTTCAACACACTAATACACGAATATAAAGAGTAAAGAGTTCAGAAATGCTCAGTTCATGTTTGTGTAGTCGTCTCTATCAATCAACATGTTGTCAGCTTCAGTCTGACGCAAACGGTGTCTCGATCTGACACCTGGATCTGAAGTTGTAGCACTTTGAAGTTGATCACACATTGGTCTGTGTGTAAAGAAATTCCAGTGCTATCTGTGATTTGGAATGGCTGTGCGCAAAGAAGCTCTCAAAATTGTTTTGCATGCAAAGTTATCCACGTCAGCTGCACTCCGTCAAAGCTCGGAGTTTAATTCGCATGGGCTTCGACTTCTCCAATGGCTCCACTCCGACGGCGGCACTTCAGCTTCAGTGGCGGCCCCTTGACACCGGCGGCAACCCGACTCCAGCAGCACCACTTCAACGGCGACAACTCAGACTCGAAGGCAGCAGCAAGGGGTCACAGCGACAGCGAGGATCTAGAGGAAGTTAACGCACGCAATGGCTGTTCGAAGGACAAGGTAGCTGGGTTCTCGCCGGCAGCAAGGCAATTTGTTTCTACACGGCGGCTGCGATGGTGGTTTCCTCTCGTCCACGGCTGCAGGAAGATGTTGGCGGAGTCCTGAAGATGGCAGCGGGAAGATGAACACCTCCGGCAGCACGACGATGAGGTTCGGCGTCGAGCAGTCTCATCGGCGGCGTAGATGAAGGCGTCGGGAGAGCTGCTGCTCGTGTGGAGGAGTTGTTGATGGCCGCCTTTGTGGAGGCGTCGGGATCAGTTGACGGCGAGGAGGATGATGACCCAGCTATGGAGGCTTACCTCCTGAAGGGCTTGCGGCAATGGAGTAGGGGTTGGTGAGGCTTGAAGATGATGAAGCTGTGCGTGACTTGCCCCTTGATGATGCCGCACTTTGCCTTGGAAAGATGATGCTTTTGGCCTTGGTAGGTTTCGGCTAGGGTAATGGATGATTAGGGTTTTCTTTTTAGCTCGACTCCTCTTTGCGTTGTGCTTTTTGGCCGCATATATTTGGTGTGTGCCCCATCTTTCCTCCTTTAGATAATAGGTTATATAGGGGTAGCCTAGGGTTAGGTGCGGCTAGGAGAGTAATCCAAGGGTGGTTGAGTTCGGTTATGGGAAATCCACAAGAATCCCTAAGATGTTGGAATTTGTATTTGAATAAGATATGGAAGATATTTGAATGGGGATAGAAATTGTATTTGGATGGTAATAATATTTTGGTTCAATCTCTAATTGATTTGAACAAATCCAAAGAGATTCTCTCCATCTCACCACATATTGACCAAGTCCAATTGCTTTGTAGCACTTCCTTTCTCTTCCATTTTGCTATATAAATAGCAATTTCTCCACCATTTGACTTATTCATCTCTTTGAAAAATTACCGACTTTGCCATTCCTGAAACATACTTAGCACACACGTTAAATAGTTCATACACGTTTGTTATCATCAAACTAGATATCCTAGATCGTT
>JAULAV010002480.1:0-25003 GCA_030789695.1 Scilla litardierei
CATGGCAAAGTGTAGTGTACAAAGTAAAGTTTAGTGAGCATGGCAAAGATATATATGAGCATGGTAAGAGCGTAGCTATCAGTTTACACAATTCATGGTAGCAATAACAGAAAGAAAGAGAGTGCAAATCAATACTTAATCTAGTGACAAGTCCAATGTCCGAGGGCGGAAGAAACTACAATTAAACCCAAACCAACGGGAGATACTCGTGGTTCTGTACTTACCGACCCTATCCGGGCGACAGTCAAATTTACCGATGGGGTGTAATCCAGCATTCCGACCTCTACTTCAATGGACTACCCCACCCAAATTGTCAATGTGTATCTCTACAGTTCAAAGTATGCCACATGGCCCAATATTCCGTAAATACCCCGAGGGCCCAATATTCCGTAAATGCCCGAGGGCCCAATATCACATTTCATTTGGAGCAGACCACCTCAAAGATGGTGCACTATGCAAAAAGAGTACTTTATGAACATTTAGGCAATGTTAACATGAACATTAAGACATTACCACTATCAACACGCTATTACTAACATGAAGCTCAATTATCATTAGTATTAAACAAACCATCGCCATTAACAAGCTAATATCATTATTAACAATTTGGGTAACTAGTCAACAACATCATTAAGCTCATGAATATTAAACCAATCAACATGCAAGTTTATTCTAAGTGTGTTTATACTTATTCTAATAAGTAACAATTGGGTTACTCATAAAACAATGGGTTCGTGAGTCATTGCACGTTGCACGAACATTATATACTCAAATGAAAAGATGTGCTAACTAATTTGTGCATGTTAACAACTCTAATTAACATGTGTTATCATGTGCACAGATTAATAGCATAGTGTACTCATAGCATTAATAACATTGATAACATTATTTAACATAGTACCAAAACATTCATTCTTGGAAGATATGCAATAGCAAGTACCATTAATTCACATGATAACAATATAACAGATATCAGAACATTGTGAAGAATTGTGAGTAATTGCTAACATAACTAATGAGTCCATAAGCCTCATCTTTATGAATTAAAATAACCTGACTTATGAACTTAATAACAACCACCAACACAACCTGTTTGCTTAATTATTTAACAGATTAATTTTAATTTAGTAACCTAATGTCATTAAACATTATTAAGGTTAGGTTAATATCAAATGAAATTAGTGTTATGCAACACCAAGAGCTTAGGAAACCTACCATACGTTGTGTGAATCCGAGGAGGAGGGCGAGCGTAGGGTTCACGGCAATGGAATCGGGATCGTCGGAAGATCGTCGGAGCTCGAAAAGTCAACGGGATCTCGTTGGGGTATTTCGCTGAACACTTGTAGGCGACTCAGGAATGTGGAAAAAAGAAAGATGGTTCGCCATGGAGAGGGGACTTGGGGGGTCTCGCCGGAGGTCGTCGAAGGAGAGGAGGTGCCGGTCCTCCTGCTGGGTCTCCGTCGGCCGGAGTTGGGCCGCCAGTGGCAGGGGGCTCGGCCTCTGCTTGCTGCCGAGAAGAGCAGGTCTGTGTGGGTTGAGTAGAAGAAAAGGAAGGAGAAGAACAGAGGGGTGGGCTAATGGAAGGGAAGTGAAATTGTTGGGGGTTGTTGGTCGCGTTAGTCGAGAGCTTGGTGGATGTTTGCAGCGAGGAAGAAGCAGGTGGGGTTGCGGCTGAGAGGGTGGCCGCAAGTGGGTCTTGCGGTGGAGTTGATAGGGGAGGAAGGTGGGGCTGTCTTGGTTGTCGCTGGAGGTCTGCGGTGGCGCGGGAGGCAATATGGTGGTCGGGGCTGTTGATGGGGGCGGCCAGCAGTGGGTCGCCGGTGGTGAGGGTCGCTGGCGGTGGTGGTGGCCGTGGGTTGGGCCCAAGGGAAAGGTGTGAGAAGATGAATAAAGATTTGTTGGATTGATGGAGGAAGATGGAGATAGAAATGGCTTTGGTGATGAATTGAGGAGAAAAATGGGTTGGAGAAAATATTGCGACTGAGGTTTGGCTTTTCCTGTCGAATTTTGGAAGGAGATGGAAAAGCGGCGGCTGGAAATTTGAGGGAGAGTTTCCTTTATTTTATTTTAGTTTTGTAGAGGAGGAGTGGTTTGTACGTGGGGTATTAGGGTTGGGTAAGGTATGTACAAATATGGTAGGGTTCTCTTTTGGTAAGTGTTAGAGCTAAGAAAAAATGGAAAGATTTTGAATTGATTTCATAATAATCAAGGAGAGATTAATGGGATTTGATTAGAGAATATACCTAATTAGCTATAGGCTTTATTAGGATTAAATTAGGAATCTATTTGAAAGTTTAAAATTTGGAATGGAATTTAAACATTTGAATTTGAAAGTTGTTGAAGTTTGAAATGAAAATTAAAAATTTTGAAAATTTGAATTTAGAAAAATAATTATAACATATTTATAGTTAGCTAACTTAATATAAGAATATAAATCATAACGACGTAAAGAATAACAATAATGATAGGCATAACATGATAACAATGGACTCCATCGTAGCTACAAACACCGATCGTTACAGATGGTAGCTGAGTGTGACGTGTGTCAACGTCACAAGTATATGGCGATGTCCCCGGGAGGGTTACTGCAGCCAATGTCCTTACCAGAGTGAGTCTGGGAGGATCTTTCCACGGACTTCATAGACAGATTGCTAAAATCTGGGGATTCACGATGATATTTGTGGTGGTGAACTGCCTCAGCAAATATGCGCATTTCATACCGCTTACGCACCCTTACAGCGCAGTTTCGATGACAGAGGTGTTTTTGAGGGAGGTCATCCGCTTACATGGATCCCCAAAGTCCATTGTCTCTGATAGGGACAAGGTCTTTCTGAACAGATTCTGGCAGGAGCTTTTCAGGTTGCAGGAGACAGTTTTGAGACGGAATACCGCCTATCATCCGCAGACTGACGGCCGGATTGAGGTCATAAACAGGAGCATCGAGACTTACTTGCGGTGTTTCATCTCAGAGAGTCCGAAGGAGTATGTCCGTTGGCTGGCGTGGGTGGAATACTGGTACAATACATCCTCTTACACGGCCGTGCAGACACCTTTCAGGATTTTGTATGGTCGGGACCCTCCTCATTTGATGCACTATGGGCAGGAGACGACTCTAGTATCAGATGTGGAGCAGTACTTGGCAGAGCGGGATCGGATTTTGGAGGAGCTGAAGCTCCATTTGGCTGGAGCTCAGCAGGTCATGAAGGCGAGGTCTGACCCACACCGCCGAGATGTACAGTTCGACGTGGTGGACATGGTATATCTGAAATTGTGTCCCTACATGCAGAAGTCCCTAGCTCATCGAAGAAATGAGAAGCTCTCTCCCAGATATTTCGGGCCTTTCGAGGTGGAGGCCAAGGTGGGGCCAGTGGCTTATAGATTGGAGTTTTCCCCAGGATCGGTCATTCATCCGGCATTTCACGTGTCCCAGCTGCGCAAGGCGATTGGGGAGCATACACCTTCTCCTTCACTTCCAGAGACATATAGGTCATATTGGAGCCTGAGGAGTTGAAGGGGTGCGTGGGGGGCGTTGGAGAGCGGGAGGTGTTGGTGCAATGGAAGGACTTGCCAGAGCATGAGAGCACCTGGGAGTTAGAGAGCGTCATTGCACAGCAGTTTCTAGATTTCCACCTTGAGGACAGGTGGCTCTTTTGGGAGTAGTGATGGACTCATCACGTACTCGAGGCGGTGCACCAAATGAGAAACCGGCTCACCAAATGAGAAACCGGCTCAACCACGTGACTCAGGGGCGTGTTCACACCCTGATGACTTATTTTCTATTATTTTATTAGCAAAAGAGCAAACTTGTAAATTGTTATATTTTTGCATTGGGAATATATGGGGTTGCGGCGGCCGGCTCTAGGGTTATGCGATTATTGAATTTTGAGTGATAATTCTAGGAAAGAGTGCGGACGTCCTCTTAACGGCGTCTTGGGAGGGTGGTTGCCCCTTACAATTGTAGACAAAAATTATCTTTTTATCTCTATTTTCATCAATAAAGTTCAGATTTGCTTCCGGATCTATCAAAGACCTAAACTGTCAATTTCTAACTCCACCTTTTATTTTGTACTTTGTTCATTCGTCTTGTCTGCATCACCTAACGAACTCATCAAAAGTAACATCTCCGCTAATAAGGAACTTGGAAGATCTTGGATATGTGCATCATAATATGTATCATTTCACGCAAGATGCATAACCAAATAAAACCCTTCTTTGCCATCGGCTCTTACTTGCCTTTAATAACATGTGCATAAGCAAGATAATCAAACATTCTAAGAATTGAATAATACACAGGTTTATCAACCCATACCTCTTCTGGAGTCTTATAATCAACAATAATGGGCACTGATGGATTCACCAAGTAGTATACCATATCTACTACTTTCGTCTAATAGGCATTGCCTAATCCTGCATTAGATAGCATGCACTGAGCTTTCTCTAATATGGTCATATTTTGTGTTATGTAACCTAATTATGTTACGGTTTTCTAACAATTATGTGATGTCTAATAATCTCTCCTTGCAAAATTCCTGAACAAAATTCCAAGCTATTGTATGTTCTGAGTCTCTTGGATTACTTTCATATCTCTCCAATAAAATCTTTCACTGCTTAAAAGTCATTAGTACTTCATCCTTATGCTTTAAGAAATAAACCCAAAGTTTCCTAGGATTATCGCCAATGAAGATGAGCACATATCACAAACCATCATCTTTAAAAGCAACATGTGTGTGTCTCTAAAGATCCAAATGAATATAATCATGTGTGCTTTAGTTCTATAAACCGTCAGATTGAAGTTGGCTCTCTTTTGTGTGTCTCTAAAGATCCAAATGAATATAATCATTTGTACTTTTAGTTCTATAAACCGTCAGATTGAAGTTGGCTCTCTTTTGCTTTCCAAAAATGTAATGCTTATGGAATTCCATCTTTCACATACTCTTGCCACACAAAAAGCTTTATCTGCTAAACTCGACCAATTCTTGCTTTATATGGCCATATCACATATGACATAACAATGGTGGTTGAATCAAACATGGATGATGAAGATATCGTACCTGAACCTGTGATGGTAGAACCTTGCATCACATACAAGCTTTCGATCAATCTACCCTTCATTAGGATTAGAGCACCCATGCTGACTTTTATGACTCCACCTTCACCAGAATACTTGCATCCAAGTTTGTCAAGCGAGCCAAAGAAGATGAGATTCTTCCAATAATGTTCCGAGTCTTCTGACAATACCATCATGTATTTTAATTCAAATAGTTTCTTTTTCAACAACTTTACAAGAATCATTGTTATCCATCAAAAGAACTCCACCTTCAACATGTTCGTATGTGAAGAACCAGTCCCAATTAAGACACAAGTGGTAGGAGCAACCTGAATCCATAATTCATTCATCATTATTCATGTGGCCGTCATCAATAATTAAATTAAAATTATCGTCTTTTTTCTTCTACAACACTAGCTTAGGCAGAGTTTTCCTTCTTTTAATTGTTGTCTTTATGTTTATGACATTCTGTTTGTTCTTTAATTTGTAACACCAAGTCTTGTGTGCCTTTGTTTCCTAGAATAGTTGCAGGTTAGATTTCTATGCTTCTACTTTGTATTGGCTTTTTCCTGTCACATCATCACCTGTAGACCCCTTCTGTGTTAATCTTCATCGAATGAACAAGTAACACCTTGAATATTGACATATCTAAGAGTCAACTCCTTGTTGATCTTTTCTTTTACTCAAAAGGTTTTTATTGTCATCTTTGATTGAATCAATGTATCTTTAAAGTGCTTATATAAGGGTGGTAAATAATATAATCGTAAGAGGGATTGATCTTCATCATCAATCTTCACTTTAAGGTTGCTCAAATATATGATACTAGAATTAAACTTGCAAGTATAAGATTTGATATGTATATGTTCCGCTATCCAAAGAGTATATAGTTTTTGCTTCAATATAAACCTTCGTGGGTAAATTTTTCACATAAAGATCCTCCAATTTCTTCCACAATTCGATGACCGTCTTCTTTACAATTCCTAAAGAACTTCGTTCATCAAACTTAATTGAATAGCAGATATTACTTTATCATCTAAATTGGTCCAACCTCTATAGAACACATCAATAGGTTTCTTCTCCTTGTCAAACAAAGCCTTATTCAAGCTGTTATGAGATAAGGAAACAAACATCCGAACTTGTCATAGGTTGAAGTTTATACTCCTGTCAAACTTCTCGATTTTAAACTTTCCAGTCGATGACATCATGTGCTCAATCTATAAACTTGAGGCTTTGGTGCTAATTTATAGGAGTGGGTGGACCATTCAGAAGGAACCAGAACCACAAACTAGGACTGATTAGCAAATATACTTGAAACATATATTGACTTAGAAAGAATTGATCCTTTTTGAGCCATTAGTCCTAACATATTTATCCACGTATCCATGCATTATATTGATCAATGTGGGACCAAACTCACTCTCAACTTCATTTGACATGCCACCACTTTAATTACTCAAAAAGATGCGTGACCCACCCCCTAACATATCCATATGTGCCTAAGATGAAGCAAGTCTCTAGACTGAAAAAGGACAAACACTTCAGGTGGGAACAAGCTGGTCAACAACCCAATACTTTGCATAGCAGAAGTAACAAAGAATGACGATGTAACTGAATCACATCTTGCAAAGCTTATTCTGCAATCCAGAGGCTACTAATTTGATATTTGTACCCCTTTATTGAATGATTATTATACAAGTGAACATCTCTTAAAGTATCTAACTTGTCATCAAGAAATCTCTTGATTGACTTGCCAAAGTTTAGAGAAACGTGTAAGTATATGGATATCCCAAAGGATGATGGTAAAGCTACAATAACAAGGTGGACGCAGAATGCTTAGTTACAACTAGAGAGTTCTTAGATAAGGGATTTAATACAGCAGAAAAATTAAATTGTTAAAGAGTCCAATTGACTATGATTAGGTTGTTCTCCAATAGATAAATTCAATTGGACAAGAGATCTCTTCAGATCTAGCTCTGTAGAAAGTATCAATCTGTCAAGGAGAGAACTATAGAGAAAAATAGCTAAAGGAATCAACAAATTAGGAAGGACAACCAGAGAAAGCTG
Organism: Scilla litardierei; assembly: GCA_030789695.1. Classification (NCBI taxonomy): domain Eukaryota; kingdom Viridiplantae; phylum Streptophyta; class Magnoliopsida; order Asparagales; family Asparagaceae; genus Scilla; species Scilla litardierei. The sequence continues at coordinate 7,112 of JAULAV010002480.1, forward strand.
TTTGCGAGATGAAGAAATCAATGATAAAATAAATGGTTAATTATAGAGAAATCCCACAAATTTTGAGCCCGACCATGATTAGAGCGCCTAATTTCCACCTAAGAATTTGACAAACCCATAGTTACCATACACATTACACATCAAAATTACATGGGAGGGAACATCATATCCTGTGTCAGCATCCTTTTCTTGCCATCCTTAAACAAATTACAGGGAATACAACTCAATCTACGCTCATGCTGAATATGCTTTTAACCAATTTTAGGTGCAGAAGTGTCCGATCGGTTCACTCAAGCTCATAAATATAACTACACCTGTCAGGTGTCTTGTGCTCTGATAGCCCTAAAGCCGCCTACAGCCAATGGTTTTCCTCACTAGTGTATATGCCGACATGTTGCCCTCACTAGTTCAGCTTCCTGCCTGGGTTTGTTCCATTCATGGTTACATTTAGTAGGCATGTTAGGAGAAATCATATTCTCTTGCCATGGAATACAAATCAACCTTACAATCGTGCTAAATGTGTCCCTATCTAGCTATAGGTACAAGAATGACCAGTTTATTCCCTGAATCTAGAAAGGCTGCAAGAAGTGATGGACATGCTATCTCTTACAGAGAAAAACTAAAGATGATCCAGAAAACAATATAATATATTTTCGATTAATGATTATAGACTCCTAAATAGAAGAAACCTCTGTCATTATTAAAGGCATGAGGCACTAAATGTTTTAATTCATGACATCAGCACAATATCGATCCTTTGCTTGGCTCTTCTCAAGTCAAGAAACAAAAGCTATGTTTTCAAATTCATTGCCAGTTTACCCTACCATCATTTACACTCTCCTTCCACTTTAGTTTTTTTCTGTCATTCTCCCTCCTCGACACTCAAAACTTAACAGGAAACCACTTCACCAGTCATATAAATGATTAAACACCATTTCAACTACAAGTATCTCAACCTATGTAACACACGTACTTTTATCATCAATCTGTACATGTACTAGATATGCCGATACATATACTAAACAGCAACACTTTGATGGGCTTATCATGTATCAGAGGCGCAACAAGCTGGGGGCGCGCAAGGGGGGAGCGGCCGGACCTTCCGCGTTTTCGTTAAACTTAATCCCTATTTTCTAATTAATTATTTGGGAGTGGCAAACTTGTAATTAGAGGGAAGGGGTTTTATATTTAATCCTAGGGTTAGCCGCCGGTTTTGGGCATGCTTATTATTGATATTTTGTGTGATTTCTTCGAGAGTTCTTCTAGGGATCTTAGAAGAGTGCGGACGTCCTCGCTTATCGGCGTCTTGGGAGGATGGTTGCCCCTATAATTGTAGTCAAACCTATCTTTTTATCGCTGTTTTATTCAATATAAGTTCATATTTGCGTGATTCCTATCAATTTGGTATCAGAGCACGTAACGATCCATGGCGACATCGACAAGGCAAAAGGACAAGTTCGAGACTTTGGAGGAGAAATTCAATGGCGAGATCGAAGGGTGAAGAAATGCTAGCGGGGCACGAGAAATCAATAGAAAAGTTGACGGCTTCCGTTGACAGATTGGCGGCTTCTGTTGACAGAGGTTGCGGCAAAGCAAGAGAAGAACGATGAGCAATTCGTGCAACTAATTTTTCAGTTGGCGGCCAACGCAGAAAAGGAGGAAAAAGGGACGGGAACCCTAAATCAGCTGGAAAGGCGCTACCTTTAGTCCATGGGAGGAAAAAGTTGAGCTTTTTGATGCGGAAAAGGTCCACATGGAGGAGGAATACGACGAGTAGGAAGAAAAAGAGTCGTTGAAGATGGATTATCGCGAGGAAGTGTGACGGAAGGCGGCGGAATCAACAAGGGCGACGGCGGCCCTAGCCACCACCCATATGTTGCGGCAAGAGGCGGTGGGGCTGCGGGAACTTCCCCTGGGCCCCGCCGACACCCAAGACAGCCGCCGGGGAGGCGGCGGCCCTCCTAAGCTTCGCCCGGGGCCGGCGAAGCCCCCGGGGCCTCCGGCGACCCCCGCCGACCAATGGGGGGCCACTGGGGCCCCCGGGGACAGCCGGTGGGGCCAACGGGGCAACCCTAGGCACGCCGCAGCCCCCACAGACCACAGGGAGCCCCGCGAGGGGGATTCAAGGCATGGGAAGGGGGTTTTCAGCAGTTTCGTGACGACCAGCCTCATCTGGAGGACTCGACGCGTGATTTTGAGGAGGAATTGACCCCGGGGACTTCCAGGAGCACAGAGATGATGGCAAAGGGTATCGGGACCCTCCCAACCCTCGATTTGGCGATGGCAAGTGGCAGCCTCCACCACACCACCATGACGGACGCACCAGATGCTTGGGAGGATGTTACAGAGACTTCCAGGATGGTCCAGGGGCAGGTTTGGAGGCGACGAAGGGGGTAGACATGTGGACCGAGGAGGAGGCCTACGAGGGAACCACGGTTTCCATGGGGGAGGTCCACATGTGGGTTATGAGCGACACCTGGAGAGGTGGTAGCACTACCACCAGCCTAGACACGGCGGAGGACGAGTGGACCAGAGGGATTCAATATGAACAGACTGAGGAAGTTGAAAATGCCTATATTCGATAGGGTGGACCCGGTCTCGTGGATCTACAGGGCGGAGATTCTTTAGAGTCTCCCACGTAACTGAGGAGCAGAAGCTGGAGGCAGCGGGCATCTGTCTGGATGGAAAGGCCCTCGCTTGGTTCCAGTGGAAGGATGCGAAGCATCTTTTTCGCTCGTGGAAGGAGATCAGGGATCAGATGTTGGAGAGGTTCAGAAACCCCCACTTGGGAAACGTACGGGAGCAGCTGCTATCACTCATATAGGAGGGCACAGTGAGAGACTATCTAGAGAGGTTTGAGGCCCTATCAGGACAGTTACATGGGATGACAGATGAGACGATGGAGAGCATCTTTATGAAGGGGTTAAAGGCCACTATACGAGCAGCGGTGCGCCTGCAGAAGCCCCAGAGTCTGATGGAGGCCATGAAGTACGCTCAGATGGCGAAGGATTGGCAGATGAAGGAAAGGAAGGCGAGGGGTGGTTGGAGTGCACCAGTTTCTCGGAGTCAGACAGCGACAGGTGAGCATCAGAGAGCCACTACAGGAGCAAATCCGGCCACCAAGGAGAAGAGTAGGGAGAGGAGCAGTGCACCACAGGCTGGGGGACAGTTCAGGCGGATGACTGATGCAAAGATGAGGGAGAAACGGCAGAAGGGTCTATGCTTTAGATGCGACGAGCAGTTCACATCAGGCCACAGATGTACGGGGCGCAAGCTCCAGGTACCGCTGCTAGAGGATGAGGAGGACGAGGCTGAGGTAGAGGACGAGACCGATGAGGTCGAGGAGGAGTCTGAGGGCCACCAGCTAAACATGACGGAGGTTTCCCTTAACTTCGTGGTGGGGTTCACACCGAACTATACCATGAAGTTGAGTGTGCATATCGACAACCAGAAGGTGATCGTACTTATTGACAGTGGGGTGACCCACAATTTCATTTCTAAGGAGAGTGGTGGCCCAGCAAAAGCTCCAGCTGACTGACTGTGGGAGTTTTAGTGTCATGATGGGGACGGGAAAGAAGGAGAGCAGTCGGGGAGTTTGCAGAGGGCTGGTGCTGATATTACAGGGGATGCAGGTGATCGCCGATTTTTCGCCTCTAGACCTGGGGAGCACCGACATCATCCTGGGCATGGCATGTTTGCAGACGTTGGGGAAGATGATGGTGAATTGGAAACTGCTCAGTATGGAGTTTCAAGATGAGGGGAGAGCAGTCACACTATAAGGGGACCCCAGCCTTTGCAGAGTATTGGTCTCACTGAAGACCATGGTGAGGACCATTCAAACCAAGGGCGGAGGATACTTGGTGGAATTATATTCACTGACGGGAAAGAGAGGCGTTGAAGCCAGTGGAGAGCAGCCCATTCCAGGAGAGGTACAGCAGCTGATAGGGCAGTTTGAGGAGATCTTTCAGGAGCCCCGGGGTCTCCCACCGTCGAGTGATCCGAGCACACCATAGTATTGCGGGAGGGGGTGTCCCCCATCAGCGGGAGGCCCTACCGTTATCCTAGCATCAGAAGGACGAGATTGAGCGGATGGTGGCAGAGATGCTGCAGGCGGGAGTGATACAACCTAGTGTGAGTCCCTTTTCCAATCCAGTACTGTTAGTGAAGAAGGATGGTAGCTGGCGCTTCTGCGTAGACTACATAGCCTTGAACAAGGAGACAGTGCCCGATAAATTTCCCATACCAGTTATTGTGAGCTCTTGGACGAGTTGCATGAGGCTGCCATTTTCACCAAGATAGATCTCAAGCCGGGCTACCACCAGATCAGGATGCGGCGGAAGGATGTGCCCAAGACGGCGTTCAGGATGCATGAGGGTCACTACGAGTTTCTAGTCATGCCTTTTGGATTGACTAACACACCAGCTACTTTCCAGGCTTCGATGAACAAGGTATGCTGCCCTTACCTACGACGATTTGTACTAGTTTTCTTTGATGATATATTGGTGTACAGTCGTACCTTGGAGGAGCACTTGGACCACCTGCAGGTCGTGTTCCATGAGATGCAGTACCATCAGGTGTTCGTGAACAGAAAGAAGTGCTTATTCGGAAAGCCACAGGTAGAGTATCTGGGGCATATTGTGTCGACAGACGGAGTGGCAGCGCCAGATCCAAGATTGCGGCGATGCTAGACTGGCCGCGCCCCACCACTCTGAGGAGACTGCGGGGATTCTTGGGCTTGACAGGATACTATCGCAGATTTGTGCAGGGGTACGGGACTATCGCATGGCCACTGACTGAGCTACTGAAGAAGGACCAATTCATTTGGGGTGAGGAGGCGACGGCAGCATTTGAGGCCTTGAAAAAGGCCATGACCGTCGTACCAGTTTTGGCATTGCCAGACTTTTCCAGACCCTTCGTGGTGGAGGCAGACACGTCGGGACATGGACTGGGAGCAGTATTAATGCAGGATCAGTGGCCCATTGCATATTTCAGTCAGGTGTTGACCGCTAGAGCCAGACTGTGATCTGTCTACGAGAGGGAGTAGACGGTCATTGTCCTGTCTATTCAGAAGTGGAAGCCGTACTTGTTGGGGAGGAGTTTTCTGGTGCGCACAGATCAGCGGAGCCTCAAATACTTATTAGAGCAGCGCATGGTAGCAGAGGAGCATCAGAAGTGGCTGCGAAAGCTGATGGGTTACAGGTTTAAGATTGAATATCGCCAGGGGCTAGAGAACAAGGCGGCTGACGCACTTTCACGGCGTGAGGAGGTAGAGTTGGCGGCCCTGATAGTTTCAATGCTCCAGGACTAGGAGCCGTTGCAGCAGGAGGTGGAGCAGGACCAGGACTTAACAGGCATACGTGCGGCGCTATTACAGGGATCTACAGAATACCCAGGGTATTCTATTCAGGAGGGATGGTTACTGCATTGGGGGAGATTGGTTCTGCCGAGGACTTCGACATATATACCGACCATACTCCAGGAGTTCCACATCAGCATAGTAGGAGGGCACTTTGGGGTCCTCAAGACCTACCAGAGACTGGCAAGAGAGGTATACTAGAAAGGAATGAAGAAGGATGTGACGAAAATGGCTGCAGAGTGTGACGTTTGACAGCATCACACGTACCAGGCAATGTCCCGGAAGGATTACTACAGCCGTTGTCCTTGCCCAATCGGGTGTGGGAGGACCTCTCTATGGACTTCATATATGGACTGCCGAAGTCGGGAGGAGATACAGTCATATTTGTTGTGGTGGACCGCCTCAGCAAGTATGCACACTTTGTACCGCTTCGGCAACCGTACAACGCAGTATCGGTGGCGTCGGTTTTTGTGAGAGAGGTCATTCGCTTGCATGGGCCCCCAGAGTCCATTGTCTCTGATAGAGACAATGTGTTCCTTAGTAGATTCTGACAGGAGCTTTTTAGACTTCAGGGGACAGTGTTGAGACGGAGCACAGCCTACCACCCGCAGACCGATGGACAGACAGAGGTCATCAACAGTAGTGTGGAGACTTATCTGCGGTGCTTTATTTCAGAAAATCCCAAGGAGTGCTCGTTGGCTGGCATGGGCGGAGTACTGGTATAATACCTCTCACCACACTGCAGCTCAGACGCCACCGTTCAGGATTCTGTATGGCAGAGACCCTCGGCATTTACTACATTATGGGCAGGAGACTACACCAGTATCAGATGTGGAGCGGTATTTGGCAGAGAGAAATTAGATTTTGGAGGAGCTGAAGCTCCATCTGTCTAGAGCTCAGCAGGTGATGAAGGCGAGAGCAGACTTACACCGCATAGATGTGCAGTTCGCAGTAGGAGATATGGTGTACCTGAAACTGAGACCCTACAGGCAGATATCCTTGGCACACAGGAGGAACGAGAAATTAGCAGTGCGATTTTATGGACCCTTCAAGATCGAGGCGAGAGTGGGACCAGTGGCTTACAGGTTGATACTACCCCCAGGATCTGCTATTCACCCGGTATTTCATGTATCACAGCTTCGCCAAGTTATCGGGGACCACACCCCCTCACACACTCTTCTGGAGACATTGACAGTTGACATGGAGGTGAGGCTAAAGCCGGAGGATTTGAAAGGGCCCGTAGAGGGAGCACGGGAGAGCGGGAGGTTCTCCTACAGTGGAAGGGGTTACCAGAGCACGAGAGCACGTGGGAGTCCTTGGACGTGATGGCGTAGAGTTTCCAGACTTCCACCTTGAGGACAAGGTGGCTCTTTAGGGCAGGAGTAGTGATGGGCTTATGTGTATCAGAGGCGCAACAAGCTGGGTGCGCTCAAGGGGGAGCGACCGGACCTTCCTATGGGCGTTTTCGTTAAACTTAATCCCTATTTTCTAATTACTTATTTGGGAGTGGCAAACTTGTAATTAGAGGGGAGGGGTTTTATTTTAATCCTACTAGGGTTAGCCGTCGGTTTTGGGCATGCTTATTATTGATATTTTATGTGATTTCTTCGAGAGTTCTTCGAGGGATCTTAGAAGAATGCAGACGTCGTCGTTTATTGGCGTCTTGGGATGGTGGTTGCCCCTATAATTATAGCCAAACCTATCTTTTTATCGCTGTTTTATTTAATATAAGTTCAGATTTGCGCGATTCCTTCACACTTCTTGGACACTTCATAGATGCTTGTTGAACACTTTCAATACTTGCAAAACACATGTCGGAAACGATTACTTTTGCAATTGTATTTTGTGGTGGTGTACTTATATTTTTTATCAGGCATATACGTAGATTCTTGGGTTATACTTGTGATGTTGTGTAAGCATAAGCCAACTAGTAAATATAACTACACAATATTGTGAACTTATCTAATTATGTGTGTTTTAAAACTATATTGTTTGATGTTACCATTTACATTTTGTTTGTTGTGTGTACATACACATATATAGAGTAAAGTAGATGGGCAACCGATGTAAGTCCTCAAAATTTCTTTTTTTACTAACTTTTTTCCATAATTAGAACCATTCATATTGATTTATACATAATAAAACATAGATATACAGATAATCTTATGTGTTTCATATTATTTACACATGCATCGGATCATTAGAAATTAAATGATTTGGTGATGATAAACTTTTTCTCAGCCTAGATCTACATAAGAATTTGTTGTGTGTGTGTAACAACTGTATCTTCTCTTATAAATTTACCATGTCACGTGCAAGTACACGTACATGTACGAGTACACATACTCGTGTATATGCTTCTTAGATCTCAACAAGTTGAAATGACATTTTTCAACTCCTAAATCCCATCCACCCTTTGGTATCAATGTCCAATTGGCTATGCATGCACGCAAACCCACAAGCATGCACACACAAAGACAAAATCCTCCTCAAACTTTACAGCAAATTGTGATGAAATGAGCATAAGAAAAGGCTTTTACGGCATGGCAATGCTTTGTGCAACAATATATAGGAATATATAGGAATATGGTTGTAAGATATCCATTCTCTACCTAACTTGACTGGACAAGGAACGGTCTGATGGAATCCCAACTGTGTTGCTACTTGACATGAGCCTTATCTTCTATAGTGGATTATTTAACTAAAAAGATTGTACAATAAGTTCTATAGCCTGTCTCAGCACAAACTCATATGCCCACCCTGGTCCAACATGTTTAGTAGCCTATTGTTAGTGCACGGGTACGGACCCTGTTAGAGTATCCGCGTACCCGACCTATTTGGCACCCACGACCCGATACACGTCGCTCAAAGCGGAGTATTGCCGAGTCAAACGAACGGATCGGTCGACCGTTGGGCTCGCGCTCATATTCAGGGAGAGGTTAATGAGGCCGATTAAATGGGCAGTCGTTATCTCGAATCCCGGAGGAGATCGTGCACGAATCAATGAGGAACGTGATGCGGTTCGGCACATAGGAGGGACGGGCCGTGCGGGCTTGGAAGAGTGTCCGGTTCGGGTCTACCATCGGAGGAGGCGACTTGGGTCCAGACCCGGTCCCAAACTTGTGATTCCGCGTGAGTGGGGAGGGTCAAAGAGTAATTAGACAATTGTTAACCCCTCCTCCCCCAATAAGGGGCCGGCCGGCCCTAGGATGGCGGTTTATCGAAGAATTGAGAAAGGTATTTTGTTTTCCTTAGAAACCCTAGTTTAATTCTTTAGCTAGTTAATTGCTCTCTAGTTTAGATCTATTTGTTCTAGGAATTATTTAGTGCTTTAATCTCAGTTCTTCGCCATATAAACCCTAGATTAGGAAGTCCAAAACCATAAAAATCCTACCTTTGATCCCCACAAAAAGCTCTAATCGCATCAAATTGGTATCAGAGCGGTCGATCTATGGCGAACACACGATCCAAGGATCGGGTCGAAATTTTGGAAGAGAATGTTGAACGGATGGAGGCCCAAATTAACAAGGGTTTCATCGACGTGAGGAAGGAAGACGCCGAGATAGCCGCACAAATCCGGGTGGAGATGAAAGAGATGAAGGAGAATCAAGGGAAAACGGAGGCAAAATTATCGGAATTGACGGAAGCTATAGCGGCATTGACCGCTCATCTCGTACCAAAGGCGGACCCAAGCAAAAAGGAGCCACCTTTGGCGAAGGACAAGGGCAAAAAGACGGTTTTTTTGAAGATGATCCGGATCTAGAAGAAGACGGAGGCTTCGATCAAGGAGACCACGCGTGGGGAACTCCCCAAGATCACGCGCCGCCACGCCATGAGGAGAGAGGTGCCGGGGGAAATCCGGCACCCCGGCAAGCTTCCGGGTGGCCGCCGACCCCCCAGGGAGTACTGGGGGGCCCGGCGAACCCCCAGAGGGGCGGCGGGGGGCCGCCAGGCCCCCGGGAGGGGCGGCCGCACCTGCCCCCCCCCCCCCCCCGCGGCATCGGCGGGCCCAGTCGCCGCCGCCTGGGGGCCGTCGGCCCAATTTCAGGGCCGGCCGCCCCCGGCGACGGCCTGGGGGGCTTCGGCCGACCCCAAAGGGGGGCCCCGAGGTCCGAGGGACCCCTGGGGGGCCCCACCGACCTTCCAGGACGCCCGACAGACTTTTCCGAGCGTTTCCGGCCCCCCGGGGGCCCCGCCCGAGGTCCGTGGAGCGCAATTTTCAGGTTTTCAGACTTTTGGGGGACCCGGCGGAGGATTTCAGCAGGGTGAAGGGCACCACCAGATTGCAGGTGGCCCGTCGACTCCCCCCACCTTTTGGGGGAGTGACGGGAGATTGGAGAGCGTACCAGGACCCACCAGGAGGCCACCCGGCGGAGTTTGGACACCCACTGGGGGACTGGCAGGGGCATGGAGCAGAGGGAGGCTACCGCGATCGAGCTGAGGCTTATTTTCCCGACAGATGACAGGGGGTACCAGCAGAGGGGAGGATTCCAGCAGCAGGAGAGAGGTGGTTACGGTGGCGAGAGGCGGCTGAGGAAGCTAGAGGTGCCCATTTTTGAGGGAGGAGATCCAGATGACTGGTTGTACCGGGTGGAGAGGTACTTGGAGGTGTCAGCGGTCCCAGGAGAGGAGGGGCTTCGGGCGATAGGGGTTTGCTTGGAGGGGGAGGCCTTAGGCTGGTTTCGATGGACTGACCAGCAGCAGCCTTTTCAGACATGGGCGGAGTTCACGACGCTCTTGACGGAGCGATTTGGCGCAAGACAGGCTGGTGGCGTGTTCGAGAGAATGTACTCGCTGAAGCAGGAGGGGAGCGTGGGGGATTATATCAAGAAATTTGAGTCGCTCTGCCACCGAGTTCGGGGAGTATCTGAGGAGTCTTTGGAGGGCTGTTTCATGAAGGGGCTGAAGCCTATGGTGAGGTCGGGATTGAGGCAGTTCGAGCCCGTTGGTCTTCGCGGGATGATGACGTTGGCGAGGGAGGTGGAGGACCATCAGGAGACAGAGCGGAGGGCCCGTGGAACGTGGGGAGGTGCCACATTCAGGAGTCAGGCGGCTGCCACGGGACAGAGGACTGCACCTTCCTCAGGGACCACGACTGGACAGGGAGCTACAGCCGTTGCTGGGGGCGGCAGAGACAGGAGGCAGGAGCCCCGAGCTGGGGGGGCAGGTACGGAGGATGACAAATGCCGAGATACTGGAGAAGAGGGTAAAGGGTTTGTGTTTTCGATGTGATGAGAAGTTCACCCCAGGACACCGGTGCGCTGATCGGACTCTCCAGATACTGATAGCCGGTGATGATGAGGGAGAGGATGAGATTGTCATCCTAGAGGCAGGAGAGGACGAGGAGGAGATAGAGCATCAGCACTTGGACCTTACGGAGGTGTCCCTCAATTCCGTGGTGGGTTCACACCGAACCATACCATGAAATTGGTGGGACAGGTGGGCAGCCAGGAGGTGATAGTGTTGATCGACAGTGGGGCCACCCACAACTTCATTTCCAGCAGGTTGGTGGGGGCACAGGGATTACAGCTGAGTGGCACGGGGCGATACGGAGTGATGCTGGGTACGGGCCAGGTGACACACAGCACGGGTGTCTGCCGCGGGGTGATTATGACCATCCAGGGAGTACAGATTGTCACCGACTTTCTTCCCTTGGAGCTGTGGAGTACCGATGTCATCCTGTGGAAGAAGTGGCTGCAGACCCTCGGGGAGACCAGCACAAATTGGAAGATGCTGAAGATGGAGTACCATGATGGGGGGAGGACAGTGGTATTGCAGGGGGATCCCAGCCTCTGCCGTTCGTTGGTATCTTATAAGGCCATGTCCAGGGCGATCCACACAGCGGGAGGAGTCTTTTTGGTGGAGTTACAGGCTGTGACCGCCTCAGTGCAGATCGAGGACCAGACACAGGAGCCGGTACCGGAGGTTGAGCAGCTGCTGGCTCAATATGAGGAGGTTTTCCAGGAACCACAGGAACTGCCACCACACCGAGATCATGAGCACGCCATCGTCTTGCGGGAGGGCGTGTCTCCCATTAGTGTGCGGCCCTACAGGTATCCACAGGTACAGAAGGATGAGATAGAGAGGCTGGTAGAGGACATGCTGCAGGCAGGTGTGATACAGCCGAGTACAAGCCCCTTCTCCAGTCCAGTCTTAGTGGTGAAAAAGAAGGATGACAGCTGGAGATTCTGCGTAGATTACATGGCCCTGAATAAGGAGACAGTTGCAGACAAATTTCACATCCCTGTTATTGATGAGTTGCTGGATGAACTCCACGGGGCGGCCTGTTTTTCCAAGATTGATCTGAAATCAGGGTACCACCAGACACGGATGAGGGCGGCCGACGTGCCCAAGACTGCCTTCAGGACTCATGAGGGACACTATGAGTTCCTGGTCATGCCTTTCGGCCTGACGAATGCTCCAGCGACATTCCAGGCCCTGATGAACAGAATGTTCCGACCTTTCCTACGGAGGTTTGTGCTGGTATTTTTTGACGACATCTTGGTGTACAGCCGCAGCATGGAGGAGCACGTGGGGCACTTGCGAGCAGTCTTACATGAGTTACAGGAGCAGCAGTTATTTGCTAATAAGAAGTGCCTATTTGGACAGCTGCAGGTGGAGTACTTGGGACACGTGGTGTCTGCGGAGGGGGTGGCAGCTGATAGGGCCAAGATTGCAGCCATGTTGGACTGGCCGGGGTACCTACCACTTTACGGGGTTTGCGGGGCTTCTTGGGCCTGACAGGGTACTACAGGAAGTTTGTCCAGTGGTACAGTACGATCGCTTGGCCACTTACCGAGCAACTCAAGAAGGACAACTTCCACTGGGGCGAAGAGGCGACCAAGGCCTTCGAGGCCTTGAAGCAGGCGATGACAACGGTGCCTGTCTTAGCACTTCCTGACTTCAACAGACCATTTGTTATAGACACCGACGCGTCAGGATATGGGTTGGGCACAGTGTTGATGCAGGACCAGAGGCCTATTGCTTTCTTCAGCCAGACTCTGTCAGCTCGAGCGAGGCTGAAGTCAGTATACGAGAGGGAACTAATGGCGATTGTCCTGTCCATTCAGAAGTGGCGGCCCTACTTGTTAGGTAGGAAGTTCATAGTGAGGACCGACCAGCGGAGCTTGAAATATCTATTGGAGCAGCGCATGGTTACCGAGGAGCATCAGAAGTGGCTCTCCAAGTTGGTCCATTTCACATTCGAGATACAGTACCGGCCGGGCCTGGAGAACAAGGCGACAGATGCTTTGTCACGTCGCGAGGAGCATGCAGAGGTGGCGGCCATTTCAGCACCGGTCCTTCTGGACTGGGAGCCTTTAAGCAGGGAGATTGAGGCGGATGAGGACCTGGCCAGGATACGTGAGGCACTGCAGCAGGGCTCTGCGGACTTCCAGGGCTACAGCATGGACGGACAGAGGCTCCTATACCACGGCAGGCTGGTGATTCCCCAGGGTTCTACCCATATTCTGATGCTTTTTCAGGAGTTCCATGGCAGTGCCATCGGCGGACACTCCGGGGTACAGCGGACACTCCGGGGTACAGCAGACCTACAGGAGGATGGCGAGAGAGCTCTACTGGCCCGGGATGAAGAAAGACATTGCCCAGCGGATAGCAGAGTGTGACGTGTGCCAACGTCACAAGTATATGGCAATGGCACAAGCAGGACTCCTACAGCCATTGGCCTTACCTGAGAGGGTCTGGGAGGAGATCAGCATGGATTTCATCAAGGGGTTGCCGCGATCAGAGGGATACAGTTCTATTCTTGTAGTGGTCGATCGGCTCAGCAAATACGCCCATTTCATACCCCTCAGACACCCTTACACTGCAGTTACAGTGGCAGCAGCTTTTATGAAGGTGGTGGTTCGCTTGCACGGGTTCCCCGCCTCCATAGTGTCGGACCGCAACAAGGTATTCATCAGCAGTTTCTGGAAGGAGTTATTCAACGTGCAGGGGACCAAGCTACGAAGGAGCACTGCCTATCACCCCCAGACGGATGGTCAGACAGAAGTGGTGAATAGGAGTGTGGAAACCTACCTGAGATGTTTTGCGTCAGATGCGCCGCGGCAGTGGGCCAGATGGCTGGCATGGGCTGAATATTGGTACAACACCTCGTACCATTCGGCAACGCAAAGCACCCCCTTTCGGATCTTATACGGTCGGGACCAGCCCCAGTTGATCCATTACAGCCGAGGGACCACTCCGGTTTCACAGGTGGAGGAGCATTTGACTGAACGGGACAAATATCTTGAGGAGTTGAAGAAACACCTGTTGAGGGCCCAGCATATTATGAAGACCAAGGCTGATGCACACCGTAGAGATGAGCAGTTTGCAGTGGGTGACCGGGTCTACTTGAAGCTCCGCCCTTACCGACAGAAGACCTTGGCCCGACGGAGCAATGAGAAGTTAGCAGCCCGCTACTATGGACCTTTCGAGGTGACAGCTCAGATCGGGAAGGTGGCCTATCGTCTGCAGTTGCCGGCCACCTCCACCATTCACCCGGTTTTTCACGTATCGCAGTTGAGGCGGGCCATCGGGAATCACACACTATCACCCACCCTGCCACCCACTTTGACAGATGACATGGAGGTGCTTCTGGAGCCTCAGGAGTTGACAGGGATCCGGCAGGCCGCAAACGGGGCTCAGGAGGTGCGGATTCGATGGCGGGGCCTTCCAGACCACGATGCTACATGGGAGGCCGCTTCAGTGATCCGCACCCAGTTTCCAGACTTCCACCTTGAGGACAAGGTGGCACTTTTGGGGGTAGTAATGATGCAGTTCGGCACATAAGAGGGACGGGCCGTGCGGGCTTGGAAGAGGGTCTGGTTCGGGTCTACCATCGGAGGAGGCGACTTGGGTCCACCACGGACCCGGTCCCAAACTTGTGATTCCGCGTGAGTGGGAAGGGTCAAAGAGTAATTAGACAATTGTTAACCCCTCCCCCAATAAGGGGCCGGCCGGCCCTAGGATGGCGTTTTATCGAAGAATTGAGAAAGGTATTTTGTTTTCCTTAGAAACCCTAGTTTAATTCTTTAGCTAGTTAATTGCTCTCTAGTTTAGATCTATTTGTTCTAGGAATTATTTAGTGCTTTAATCTCAGTTCTTCGCCATATAAACCTTAGATTAGGAAGTCCAAACCCATAAAAATCCTACCTTTGATCCCCACAAAAAGCCCTAATCGCATCAGAACGGTTACACACAATCAAAGAGGAACTACCTATAAACGGACGAAAAGACAATGGTAAAGGGGTTCCAATTCCAAGGTACGAGGTCTAAGACATAGAACTCTACTTTCTCAGCTAATATTTCTTGCATTATAGAGCTTGCGCCGTCAGATCTAAGACGAACCTCCATGTGTCGATCTCAGCTACACCAAGCTCTATCTCTTCTTTAAGTTCCCATACTAACTTAAGCATCGGAGGAGATTTGGGTCGGAACCCAGATCCGACCCCCCTAACGTGTCTCTGTGGTGTAGATCGACGAGTCTCCATCTCCCGCAAAGGTCGTTCCCGGGCTTCCCAACCTCGAGCGACCGACGTACGAGCTGATCGAGGGTCGATCGAGCATTGCATCATCGTCTACCATCATCGCTCGACCCAGGTTCTTCTAACTGAGGATTCCACTTCATCTACTGACGTGGCTCCGACTCAGCACGAAGAGCCTACGTCAGTCTAATAACTGTCTCGGTCAATTTTGGCCTTAACAGTTTGGCATCGTCTGTGGGAAAACACGAGTCGACATCCCGATCGACAAACTACTCGACCATGTCGACTCACCCATTAACATCCTCCGAGGATGCCACGACACCTCCCAGCGTCGGTCTCATCAACATGATAATAGGAGGACCCCCGCACCCGGAGCTATCAACCTCTCTCCAAAGCTCCTACACCAGAAGGTTGATGACAGTGTCTGTAGGGCGAAAGCGCCCCAGAGATTCTATGCCTCATATCTCCTTCTCGGATGAAGATCTGAAGTGTGTGGAACTGCAACATGATGACGTGTTGTCAACACGGCCACCATCAAGGAGATCGCCGTAAAAAGGTTACTTGTCGACATCGGAAGCTCGTGTGACATACTCTTCTTTACTACGTTGGAGAGGATGAGGTTGTCATCCGTGGAGTTGACGCCTTGTTCGGGGCCCCTGATGGGATTCACCGGACATTCCGCCCAAATAGCAGGAATCATCACCCTACCGGTGACCCTCGGCACATATCCTCGACAAATCACTCGCTTGACCAGTTTCATAGTGGTGAAAATCAACTCGGCGTACAACGGGATCATCGGAAGACCACTACTGAATGCTATAGAAGCGGTGGTTTCAACTTTCCATCAGATGATCAAATTCCAGACCCCCGAGGGAGTCGAAAAGGCAAGAGGGAATCAGAAACAGGCATGGTCGTGCTATACGCTGTCCACCGCTTTGAGGAGGATCGAGCAGGCAGACCCAGTCGATCCCCAAGGCGAAGATCGACGGCATGCAGTAGTCGAAGAAATGGAGAACATCCGGATCTCCGAAGAAGAGGGAAAAACTGTCTCTATTGGGTCGCTGCTCCCTCTCGACCTACGGGAACAGTTGATCGCTCTCCTGAGAGAGCATGCAGACATTTTCGCCTGGTCCCCGAAAAATATGTTCGGTATTGACCCCGACGTAATATCCCACAAGCTGGAGGTCGACCCGACTTCCAAACCCATGAAGCAAAAGAAGAGAAACATGCTGGGGCGAAAAAATGAAGGCTGCGATCGAAGAAGTGGATCGACTTCTAGAAGCATGCTTCATTTGAAAAGTCAAATATTCTGAATGGCTCTCGAATGTCGTGATGGTTAAGAAGGCGAACGGAAAATGGCGGATGTGTGTCGACTTCACCAACCTCAGCAAAGCGTGCCCCAAGGATAGTTACCCCCTGCCACAAATCGACCATTTGGTCGACAGTGCTTTGGGCTACGGACTCCTCAACTTCATGGACGCATTCTCATGATATAACCAGATCCAGATGACACCGGAGGACGAAGAGAAGACTTCTTTCATCACTGATCGAGGTATTTTCTATTACACCAAAATGCCATTTGGTTTGAAGAATGCAGGGGCTACTTACCAACGCATGATGAACGGAGTCTTCGAGACTCAATTCAGTCGAAACCTAGATGTATACGTCGACGACATGTTGGTCAAGTCAAAAAAGCCGACGGATCACATTGCAGATCTCCGAGAGATATTCGCACAGATCTAGGGGTGACAAAATAGACCCGACCCGACCCGACCTGAACCCAGCCTCTTGGGTCGGGTATGGGTAGGGGCCAATCCGGGTCGGGTATGGGTAGGGGCCAATCCGGGTCGGGTACGGGTTTGACCCCTCGACCCGGTTGACCCGAATTCGACTCGTATTTCACTCTTTTCACTCCGAACCCGACCCGGACCCGACCCGAACCCGACCTTTTTTGCAAAATAATCACATGTTCACACCAAACCCGACCCGAACCCAACCCGTACCCGACCCGTAAGACAAACCGGGTCGGGTACGGGTCACCCTATCCGAACCCTGACCCGAATTTAATTCGGGTCGGGTTCGGTTTACCCTTATTCGGGTCGGGTCGAACCCGACCCGACCCGTTTGCCACCCCTACACAGATCCGGCGATACAACCTTCGGCTGAACACTGCCAAATGTACCTTCGTGGTTCGATAGGGGAAGTTCCTCGGTTTCATGCTGACAAATCGAGGGATTGAGGCCAACCCCGACAAGATCGTTGCGATCGTTGCGATGAAGGAGCCTTCAACCCTCAGAGAACTCCAAAGGCTTAACGGAAGAATAGTAGCTTTGGGCCGATTCTTATCTAAATCAGCCGAGAGGTCATTGCCTTTCTTCAAAGTGCTGAGTAAGGCGATAGCCTCCGCATCAAGTGGCAAAAGAGTCATCGAGTGGGACGTAGACTGCAAGAAGTCTTTCTAAGAGTTAAAGGAGTACCTTTGCAGCCCACCACTCCTGACCAAGCCCGATAAAGGTGACCAACTCATCATCTATCTGGCCGCCACCATGGATGTCGTAAACTACACACTTGTCAAAGAAGTCTCGGGGATACAACGACACATCTACTACGTCAGTCAGGTTCTCCGAGGCAGTCAGGTTCTCCGAGGCGTGGAGATCAACTATTCGAGGATAAAGAAGATGGCTTTTGCGCTGATCCAATCTGCGAGGACGTTGCGACCGTACTTCCAAGCGCACAACATCCTGGTCCTCACCAGCACTCCCCTGGAGCAGACCCTAAAAAGGCTTGATCGTTCAGGGAGAATGACCAAATGGGAGTCGAGCAAAGCGAATTCGACATCCAGTTCAAGTCGAGGACCGCCATCAAAGGGCAGGCTCTCGCCGACTTAATTGTCGGTCTCACTTACGATGACAGCCCGGAGGAAGAGGTATATGTTGCTAACATACTACCCGAGGCTACCCCCTCACCCTCGACAGGTATCAATTCGCCAACTGATACAATTGAAGACGAGGGAACCTGGATCGTATAAGTTGACTGTTCGGCCACTCAAGC
>JAULAV010002481.1:0-27534 GCA_030789695.1 Scilla litardierei
TTGCCTATGGATGCATGGGGACATGCAAACTCTGCATGCTGCATCGTAAATGAAAATAAGACCCTCTGGAGGTCAGAGTCTCCAATGCAACTTGCATATGGAATGCCACCGAACATTTCTCATCTGAGAATCTTCGGTCGCGCAATCTTAAATCCCCATTGCACCACCAAAGAGGACCAAAACGGTACTCAACGTCGCCTAGGTATCCATGCAGGGTTTGACTCACCCTCACTTATAAGATACCTAGAACCCCAAACAGGGGACGCATTTAAGGCACATCTTGAAGACTGTGATTTCGATGAGACGAGCTTCCCAAAAATAGGCCCAAATACTAGAAAATCTGGCACGAAGAAAATTATAACGTGGGATACAAAAAGTTTGACCCACTATGATCCGGTAACAATACAATGTGTAGAAGAGATCCCGAAGATCCCCCACATACAGAACACTGTTCACCTATTACCAGAATCATTTATTGACAACCGGAAGATTGTCAAATCACACATCCCTGCTGCAAAAACTCCAGCTAGGATTGACATCCCCGAGAATGGATGCAATCCACCAGCAGCAGAAGTAGCTGATCCTTAACAGAAAAGAGGCAGATCACCAGGCTCCAAGGACAGAAACTCCTGGAGACCTTGAGACAATACTACCACAGGACAATGTGCTCCTGTCCACACCCTCACCCTTCCCGGAATCCACTGCAGAGGAATTGCCGGGAAAAAGTGAAATTAAGTAAATGTTGTACGTACTGGGGGGGTGTTGGACAGATAGAACATAAATTGTCGACAAATGTATTCACGTAACATATTGCCATATACATCGCAATGGCGATGATGTTTATAAATTATCGTTCCACACTCCGTTGCTAGAAGGCAAACGTAGAGATTGGCCAAACGTGGAACGTGGCAATAAAAGATGAGCTGGACTCACTTATGAAACGTGAAATGTTCGGACCTGAAGTCCAGACACCAAAAGGTGTCAAACCTGTGGATAAAACAAAGTATTGCAAACATAAGAAAAATAAATACAAAATCGTATGCTATACGGTACAACCTATAGCCCAAGGAAAATTTCGCTGAAACTAGGGATCGAACAAATTCAAATGAGCATGTCTCATAAATGATGCATCAGTCTCCCTAAGTTATCAAAAGCGAATATCTTACGATTTGGCGAAGGAAAATTTTGGATATGCTGTTATTGGATGTTGTGACGGCATACCTTCGTGGATATCTTGTAAAGATAATTTCCACATTTCCTTAAAATGTCTGAATAGACTTCGGGACGTCTATTCAAGAAAAACAATAAGTATAATAAATAAATGTACAACCAAGAGAATCACTTGACAAGTCAATGATTCCTACTGAAGGTTGTCTTTGCATCTGTGCAAAGAACATGATTAGAGATCTTAATTGTAGACAACTAACATCTCATCGGATCTCCTGAAGAGAAAATCGAAATAAATGTACAAGCCTGACTTTTAAACATGAAATAAAAAGACCTAGGCAAATATAAAGTCATGGCTCATAGAATCCTGTTATAAACGCCCAGAAGTGCGTTGGAGAAATTAAAAGGACCATTGTCATCCAAAGTACACCTACGGTGATATACTCAATGGATGTACAAAAAGAACCCTTCCGATCGCTGGAAGAGGGGGAGGATATAACTGGTCCCAAAGTCCCTTACCTAAGTGCAATAAGGCACTCCTGGCTAACTTCATGCGTCCCGATACAGCAATTGCAGTAAAATCATTAGCCAGAGATAGTTGGCACCTAAAAAGGGCCATTAGACCGGAGTTAAGCCTTCTGCGCTTCCTCCAAGGGTCAAAAGATTCGGGCTTACAAAATGAAGTATCATCCTCCACTGTTCATGCAAATGCAACTTTCAGGTCCAGTCCCTATGCTGAGAAATCACAGAACGGGTACCCACAGTGGGATGGCCATCCCCTGCAGATCTGCAAAGCAATTTATGAAGGCGACATCTTCCTATCATTCCGAGATCCTCACCACACCAATGGTGTACTTGAGGGCGCCTGCTGGTACATCACATCTCAATGGCGATTGGGATAGAAGCTGGTATTGTGGAGCTAACCACATAGTCTGAAGACATCATCAGAGGCGACGAAACTTAGCACACCTCTCCAGAGTTTCTGGATTCAGCAGCTGCTTGATGGTGATAAAATTTGTAATCTGTGTACATTTGCGGAATATTGTAAATAGGAGTGATGAGATAAGCCTAAGAGATCTGAAAGCCTAAGAGCTTTTACAGATCAGGAGGAGTTGAGGGAATTTGTACTCTTTTCCCTTAGCTATGGTTTTTCCCACTGTGTTTTCCATAGCCAAAGGTTTTAATGAGGCAAATCACATCAACTCTGGATCCTGAAGTATCCACCCCTCTGTGACGCTCAGAATCCAGAAGTATTCATGAGCAGAGTCACTTGTACAAATCAGGGGGAGTTAAAGAGCGTTTGTACTCTTTTCCCTTAAATATGGTTTCTCCCACTGGGGTTTCCATAGCTAAAGGTTTTAACGAGGCAAACCTCACCAACTCAGGATCCTGAAGTATCCACCCCATGTGAGACTCTTATTACGCTCAGAATCCCGAAGTACTCTTGAGCAGAGTCCACACCTATGTCTGGATAAGGGGGAGTGTTGTGAATGGAAATAACCAGAGTCGGTTAGGATTGCGGGTATCTGAGAGATACGCCCATATCTATGTATTCGATGTATCTACTCTCCTACCATGCCTATAAATAAAGGGCTGTGGGTTCCTCCCCCAGTAGTTGATTTATAACATTTTCGTAATTTTCTGGAGTCAAATTAACCTAGAACCGCAAACCCGCGACCTACACGTTTTGACCCAAAACTTGTACTTTCGTTGCTCAAACTTCGAAATAGACTTCGTATCCGTGATTCTTGCAACGATACGAACCCATGGATATGTTTTCGTAATTTTTCGGAGTCGTTTGTAATAATGGGTATTTTAGTATTATAATAATATCATTATACCATACTAATTGCTAATTATCTTTACTAATCATTTTTACCTTACCTTAATTACCATCACCTAACCCTAATACTAGTAGCCCATGTGATATATGTTTAAGCAAAGTTTCTAACATTAGTCAAAAAGTTTACAAAATCTCATTTATTAACCATTGACTAATTATTATTATTTAATAATGTAATTAATTTATAAATACAAACCATAATCACCCTCTTCTTTCTTCAACTCACGCTAACGGTGAAACCACGCTCCCTTCCATCTCCCTTTAGCCCCGACCACAGCCAGTCCCCTCTTCCTTCGACAAGCCCCGACCGCCGTGCACCGGAGCTTCCCGCCCTCTTCCTCCGCCATTGCCCATACCCATCTCGCCGCCACCCCCAAGCCTCCAACGATGCCAGCGCCGAGCCCCTCATCCATCTTCTTGCTGAACCCCACGACAGCCACCCGAGCTCTTCCGCTCTCCCCCTAAGCCTCCGCCAGCCAGCCTTTGAGCCACCATAGTGACCCCCTCCAGCAGCTCGCCGCCTCCGTGACGACCCAACCCACAAACCGCAACACCCCGCCGAACTCACGCAAGTGACAGCCGTTGCCGCTCGCTCCTCGCCGTGAACTGCTGCCGCCACCGCTACCTCCCGGCGACTTCCACCCGTCCTCCGCCAGCCTCCACTACCTCGACGACCTCTGCCTTCAATGCCACCGTCCACCGCCCCTCCGCGGAGCCCCCCGCCTTCGCCCTCTCCTCCGGAGTCCACCGTCGACTCCCCAGCAGCAGCGAAGCTCACCCGCTTCCCCGTTTGTCGTCGTCGCCGTTGCTGTCGCCGCTCGCCATCGCCGAAGACGCAACGCCCCCTCGCCGTCGTACACCGCCGCCTCTGCCGCCGTTTGCCACCCACCGCGCGCGTAAAACACGTTGCATGTTTGGAGGTGAGAACGAACGAAGAGTTTTTTAAAAATTTAATACGAAAATACGTTTTTGAATACGTATTTAAATACGTATAAGAATATGTATATGTATATGCTGATTGTAATAAATTGATTATAAATTGTACAAGCCCCAGAAAAATACGAGGGAAGTCCCAGAAAATCCGAAACAACGAAACAGACACATTGGCGCTGGTTTCATCGCCAAAAGGCAAATACATTTCTTGCAGTGAATTTTTAAAGATAAAATTTAATATAACTACTTTCACTTATAAATTCGTAACTCAATATTTTCACGTACACTGACGTATGGAAAAAATATATGTCGTAGTACTAGATGAGACGGTTGTTTCGACCCCCTTGTTGGAAGAATTCCGACGTATGGTTTGCCCTAGAGAAATCTTTGAAAAATATAATGAAAAATCATTTTCTCGTTTTAGATTAGTTTTTGGGCCGTATAAATTAAGAAAAATCCACGTTGATTATTTTAAGATCTTGAAAGATATTTACTATGCTTAGAAAAATATTTTAAACTTATTTATCGTCATTTGCTTAGTTAAAACCGTTTTATATGCTCGTTTCTTTAAATTATTGTGCATGTCTATACTTTGTATAATTACGTAACTAAATCACCAAACTGTGAAATTAGTTGAGATTATTGAATGGACTGATGAGACATCATACACATATAATATGCTGCAAATAAACTGAATAGACTGAATGGAAGATTGAACTTCAATATAAATAGATAGTACACGTACTTTGACCTGGCACTTGACTTGACCCGTGTGATTGTGGTAGTCTATAATCACAAGTGTTACGGAGTGACTGGATGCAATCGATCGAATACCTCCACCACTTATGGAGGTTAGAGCTGACCATCGCCCTATGGGGTCGGTGAGCACCGCCTCGGATTGGCTCCCGTCGCAGGGCGCATGTTGGTCATTTCTCGTACCCTTGGATATGGACTTAACACTATAATGGATTGGTTATTAATTATTGATCGAACCTCTTCTTCTACAGGTTGCTAACAACGTTACAGTTTTGTTATCAAATGTTAAATTGTTATATGTTGCTAATAGTATTGCAAATTGCTATCAAATGATTAAATTGCTGCAGGTTCCAAATTTCCGTGAATGTTTAACTGCTTTAATGCTTTTAAATTAAACTTATTGCTTGACTTTAAGTTCAGCTTTGATCAATTTTTAAAATACTTAACCTTTCTTTTACAGAAATTACTTGCCGAGTAACCCTCACTGACGGGCATTTCCTTTTGTTGTCTTATGAAATGTCCGTCAGGACTTGAAAGTGAGTTTACATAGGATCTTACTACAGAGGTTGAGCCAGCGTTTGAGGGTCACATAGAGTTCCCACCCACAGAAGACTAAGGCGTTTCATTTCAGCATTCTATTTGAATAATGTAATCTGTTGTACCTTGATATATTGGCCATGCTAGGCGTACTGTTGTATTCTATATTTAGACCCTTGGTTTGTAATAATGCTATTCAAGCCGTTTCTTAAATCCGCATGCAAGGACTTGCAGTTTTTACACCGACGCTTAGTGTGTTTAAGCTAAGGAGGAAGAAAGAAAAAAAGAGAAAAGAAAAGAAAAAGAAAGAAAAAAAGTACTCCTCCTTGTTTTAACCACACCGCGGACCCGCTCGCGTCCTCGCTCCTTAGTAGAATGTGAAGCGGGGTATGACAAGGAGGGTTTTGGACTTTTTAGTATTTTCAAATATCCTCATATTCCTCTCTATCCAGATATGCCAAACCATAGCAGCTAGAGTGGTGTTGGCTAGCAAGCTCAGAACACTCCTGTTAAGGCCAAAATTGACCGAGACAGTTGTCTAGCTGACATGGACCCTTCGTGTTGAGTCGAAGCCTAGTCAGCAAGTTGAATGGGACCCTACATTGTAGAACCGGGGTTGGTTGATGGATGTTGGTTAGGATGCAGTGCTCGATCGACCCTCAAGAAACTTGTACGTCTATAGTTCGAGGTTGGGAAGCTCAGAAGCGACCCTCGCAGTAGATGGAGACTCGTCGATCTACAGTACGAAGAAATGTCAGGGGGGTTGGATCTGGGTCTTGACCCAGATCCCCTCCAATGCTTAAGTTAGTATGAGAACTTAAGGAAGATAGAGAGCTTGGAGCCGCTGAGATCGACCCACGGAGGTTCGTCTCAGATCTGACGTCGCAAGCTTTTTAGTGGAAGAATGGTAAGCTAAAAGAGCAGGGTCTATGTCTTAGATCTCGTACCTTGGGAATTGGACCCCTTTACCTTTGTCCTTTCGGGTATTTATAGGCTATTCCCTATTGATTGTATGTAATCATCCCTTATTGATTTGGACACGATCTTCTTCGGGATTCGAGATAACGGCTGCCCATTTATTTGGCCTCCTTAATTTCCCTCTGAGTATCAGCGGAAGCTTAACGGTCGAGTGAGCCGTTCGCTTGATTCGGTAGTACTTTGTTTTGAGCGACGGGTTTCGGGTTGTTGGCACCAAATGGGTCGGGTACGCGGATACTTCACCTTGATCTGTACCCATGCACTAACAATGGCCGCTATCATTCGTGCCTCAGAAACTGCGTTGATTGAGACAGCATGATGTGTAATATCCTTGAATGCGCACAATTTTCGAAACATTTGATTTGATTCGTGTCGTTAAAACCCTTTTGTCTTTGAATTGATCTCTACCGCTTCTTGTGGCCGGCTTCGGACACGTGTCGTTCATCGACCATCAGTCGGTTGAACTCCTCCATATAAAAGAGAAGTGTGGAAAGAGAAAAGATTTTTCTATTTCGCCTTCTTCTTCATTTAGAAAGCTTGATTTCATCGTTGCCTTCTCTGGAGCTTGCTTGTTCTTTCTAAGGTACTTTTCTTGATTGATCTTGACTCCTCTTTAGATCCACATAGGCATGTTCACACCAGTTAGGATACATGAGCCGTCCTATGAAGAGCTCACGTCGTGCCTTCGACCTTCTCCAATCGAGGAAGTTCATGGTAAGGAGAAGGGGATCCGCGTTGAACATGATCCTCCCATTCGTCGGAGGGATCCAAATTTGAAAGTTCCCAAAGTGATTTTGGAGATGATCCCCGAGTTTTCCCTCGATCTGGTTGTCGAGGTTTGGTTGGGTTGTCTCTGTCCTCCTTTTAGAGTTAGGATACCCAATTTGAACGAGAGAGTTTGTTTTCCTCGAAAGAACGAGGTTGGGGTGTATCTCAAAACTTTTCACCTTGGTCTCCTCTTTCCTCTTCATCCCTTCATTATAGAATTCCTATGCTCTTTGGGGCTTCTTTGTGTCAGCTTGCACCCCAAGCCCTTCCTCCTCTAGTCGGGTTTATTGTGCTTTGCGAGCTTTGTGGGGTTCAACCATCCCTTTGGTTGTTCAAGAATTTCTTCTGAAGATACTCGATTCCCGCAAAGTGTGACATCACATCGTTGCTCGTTCGGCGACGATGCTCATATACGACCTCCCGCTTTCCGATCCTGGTTGGAAAGACACTTTTGTGTTTGTCGTACTTCCCGACCTTGGGCCGATGCTCAATGGTTGGAGCGTTTTGAGCCCTGAGCTCGTTGAAGAGTCCAAGTTAACACCGGAAGAGGTTGAGGCCAGGTTGACGACGGACGAGGTCGAGGCGGCAAAGCTCATTCTAGACCAACCGTGGCGACAGAGATCGACCTCGTACCTGTTGGATGACTAGCGACTAAAGACTATGTTGCGGAGCCCAGGTAATGCACACTGCTTCTGAGTCTTTATCATAGACACTCACGATAATTATATCCGTTGTTTGCAGATATGACTAACAGAG
The DNA here is from genome assembly GCA_030789695.1 of Scilla litardierei. Lineage (NCBI taxonomy): Eukaryota > Viridiplantae > Streptophyta > Magnoliopsida > Asparagales > Asparagaceae > Scilla > Scilla litardierei. Next base: position 7,739 of record JAULAV010002481.1, read on the forward strand.
ATTGTAGGAGTGGTGACTCTGGAATGGGTCAGGTCTAGAGAGAGCAGCGTAAGAAGAAGAGGGGTGCTGAAAGGTCGACCGCTCGCGCTGAAGGGTCGAGCACTCGATCTCCCCTTTCCATCAATCAGAGCTCTTCCTGGGGGGGGTGGGAGGGGAGGTCAGACAGACCTCAAGGCCTTCTTCTCGTGCTTCCTCGAGGGAGGCTCTGAATCGGGCCCCCGTTCGAACTGTTCTGCCCCTCACCTCCGTCATTGTCTCGGAGCCACTGGTGGTGGGCGACATCGACGCTGTCGATGTCGTTGCACCCATCGAAGCCGTTGGCCAGAACCAGAGGATATCCTCCCAATGAGAGGAGGAGTCAGGGAAAAGGAGGCAAGTGGAGGAGGGAAATCCTCCTCCTTCACCCATGGCAAAAGGTCTGGGGGCGGCCCCCCTCGAGTCTTAGGGGGTGATCGAGACTTCCTCGCCATCTCAGACTCCTGTGATGCCTCTTTTGGATAAATGGCCCTGGGGCGGTATTGAGTCACCCGTTCTGTTGGTCGGCCCGATCCTTGCGGAGTTCGACCGAGTCCTGCTGCTCAACCAGCTTTCGTCTCGCTCCTTAGGATCTGTGTGGGGGTGATCCTTACCAGACTCCCTTCGTCGTCGAAAGGGAAGAGTCGGCCCTGTTGGATTTTGGGGCGACTGCTCGGTTAGTGGAGAACTCGATCCTCCCTAGGGATATGGAGCTACTTTAGAGGTTGGACCTCGAGCGAATGGCCAACTTCTTTGTGGGGAGCGGATATCAGGTACGTCTTCTACCTTCTGTTAATTGACTTGCAATTTGGCCGTCCCTGACTGATCCTTTCTACAGATATCCATCCTTGGTGTTGTGTTGCATCACCTGGCCGTCGACCTTATCGAAGGAGGTCGGCGGGTGGAAGCTGCTGAGGGCAGGGCGTTCGAGCTCAAGGCCCAGACGGGGAAGGTGGAAGAGGATCTGGAGAGTGCCCACACAGCCAAGGCAGAGGCCAAGTGGGTGGCTGTAGAGGCCAAAAATAGCATCTCGTCCATGTCTGATCTCCGCAAGTCTGCTGAGCTTCATTGGAGGATGGAGATGGCTCAGCTCCATGCAGACCTTGATGCTTCGAAGAGAGAAGTGATCAAGCTCTAAGTCACAGCTACCGACTCTGAGAAATGGGCAGAGGTTGGCAAAGCGAAGGCTGCTGAGTCCCAGGCTAGAGTTGCCGAGCTCGAGGGGGTCGCCGCGAGAGAGAAGGAGGAGCTCACGTCGAGGTTCACAAAGGCGATAAAGGCTTTCCATGATGTTTTTGTACCGAGAGGCGCTCCTCCCTCCTAAGCTGGTAGAACTTAGCCTAGGTCTTATGTAGCACTTTGTTTTTGGTCTTGAAATGAAAGTAATGAGAAATTTTGCAACTCTTGCGTTTTCATTCATTTGAGAGCTTATGCATGTGTATGGCCCCTTAACGACGCAATTTTCGAATTTCTATGAATCGATGGCAAGTTGAGTCGTTGATAAGTTAGGCGCATTAACACGACAAATACAATCTTCTAGACCATGAATCACGGGGGTGTGTTTCGTTTGGTAGCGAGGAGCAAAACTCCTTCGACTTAGAGCCAATGAAAGTCGTGGGTCGTTCGGTGGCGAGGGGCGAGGCCCCTTCGACTTATGACCGACAAAGATTGTTCAGTAGCGAGGGGTGATCACTTGGCTTATGGTTGACGACCTGTGTCGTTCGGTGGCGAGGGACGAGGCCCCTTCGACTTACGGCCGACGATGGTCGAGGGTCGTTTAGTGGAAATGTGTGATCCCTCGGCTTACTGCTGACGACCTGGGTCGTTCGGTACCGAGGGGGAGGCCCCTTCGACTTACGGCCGATGATAGTCGAGGATTGTTTAGTAGCGAGGGGTGATCCCTCGGCTTACGAATGACGACTGGGGTCGTTCGGTGGTGAGGACGATGCCCCTTCGACTTACGGCTGCTGACGGTCGAGGGATCATTCAGTAGCGAGGGGTGATTTCTCGGCTTACGACTTACGACTTTAGGGTTAGAAATCTTTAGACAGATATATTAGAGAAAACGATCGACTTTGTATTTACCATGAATTCGCATAAGATAAAAGACAAAGATAAGTTTCGATCACCTAATGTATTTGTTATCGCTTGTATAATCATTGGTAGTACTTTCGCAAATGCTCGGCGTTCTAAGGATGAGGTAGCTCCCTATCATCCAATGTAGCGAGTCGGTAGGTGGCGGGACTACGCACGTCGATCACTTTGTAAGGCCCTTCCCACTTCGCAGCGAGCTTTCCTTGCTTGAGGATCTCGGGAGTGAAGGCAGCCTTACGTAGCACCAAGTCGCATATACGGAAGCTACGTCCGCGTACCTTAGAGTTGAAATACCAAGACATGTGTCTTTTTGTTCAATGAGGGTCGTCAAAGCCTGTTCGCAAAACTCGTTGACCAGTTGTAGGTTGAGTTCGATCCCTTCTGAGTTTCTCTCTTCGTCGTAATATTGGAGACAAAGTGGTCGTTCATTAACCTCCACTGGGACGACAGATTCACAACCATAAAGCATGAATGGTGTTTCACCTGTTGAGTTTTTATGGATCGTTCTGTACGACCATAGTATGTCGGAGATCTCTTCTGACCAGGTTCCATCTTGCCCGGTTATTCTCTTTCGAAGTGGTCCAAGGATGCATTTGTTAGCAGCATCTGCCAATCCACTAAATTGGGGATGTGCGACAGAGGCGAAATGCAGCTTGATCTTCAGCTCGGAGCAAAAAATCATTGAAGCTGGCACTTTTGAATTGCATCCTATTGTCCGTTACAATGGATTATGGGATGTCAAACCGACAGACAATGAATTTTCAGAAGAAGCTCCTGACCTCCTTCCATGTGATTCAGGATAGGGGCTCTGCCTCGATCCATTTCATGAAGTAGTCGATCTCCACTATCGGGAATTTCCGTTGTCCGATCGCCTGTTTGAATGGACCGAGGAGGTCCAATCCCCACTTAGCGAAGGGTACTGGAATGACGATGTGGATCAGATCAGTCGGAGGGGACGAGCTGATCTTTGAGAACTTCTGGCAAGTCGGGCACTTCCGCACGTGTTCGACAGCGTCCTTGAACATGGTTGGCCAGAAGTAACCTTGTCTTACGGCCTTCAAAGCTATTGCTTTCCCCCTGCAACGGTTCCTGCAATCGCCCTCGTGGATCTCTCGGATCACATAGAGCGCTTCTTGCGAGGCTAAACATTTAAGGTAGGGGAAAACGTCATACCTGGTCCATCGTCTTTTGTACAATGAACCGTCTAGTAGAATGAATTAGTACGCCTTCCATTCTAGCTTTCGTGTCTCTACCGGGTCGGTCGGATTTTCCCCCGTGCTCAGGTAACGGATTATGGGATCCATCCAATTGACTCCTTGGTCGAGGCTCAGCAATTCTTGCTCCAGCATGCTGGGATGTGGTAGACGTTACACATACACTGTTTGACCGATTCCCGCGGGGGAGGATAACTCGAGCTTCGAAAGGGCATCGGATCGGTGATTCTTCGACCTTGGTACATGATGGATTTCTACTCATCTGAATTTAGCGAGCTCCGCTTTAGCGACTAGCATGTAGCTCTGCATTGTGTCTTCACGGGCCTCGAAGCTTCCGTTTAGTTGGTGGACGACGAGGTTGGAATCGCTGAGTAGTTGGACCACCTTTGCTCCCAAGGCTCGAGAAAATCAGAGTCCGTTGATGGCTGCTTCGTACTCTGCCCCATTATCTGTGGTTTGGAAATCGAATCAAAGAGTGTACTCGAATATGTTGCCCACTGACGTTTGGACAATTATTTCGGCCCCACTCCCTGTTTGAGTGGCCGAACCGTCAACTTGATCCACATTCCCTCGTATTCGATTGCATCGGTTGATGAATTGAGACCTGTCGAGGTTGAAGAGGTAGCATCGGATTGTATGCTAATAACACATACCTCTTCTGTTGGGCTATCGTCGTAAGTGAGTTCGACGATGAAGTCGGCAAAAGCTTACCCTTTGATGGAGGTTCTCAGTTTGAACTGGATGTCGAATTCGCTCAGCACGACCCCCTAATTTCGTCATTCTCCTCGAACGATCCAACCTCTTTAGGGTCTTCTCCAAAGGAGTATCAGTGAGGACCACGATGGTGTGCACTTGGAAGTATGGTCATAGCCTCCTAGCAGATTGGATCAGCGTAAATGCCACTATTCTTGAGTAATTCACTTCTACGCCTCGGAGGACTTGGCTGACGTAGTAGATATGTCGTTGTACTCTTGAGTCATCTTTGACGAGCGCCGAGCTTACATCTTCCATGGTAGCGACCAGATAAATGATGAGTTGGTCATCTTTGTCTGGCTTGGTTAGGAGTGGTGGGCTATGGAGGTACTCTTTTAGCTCGGAGAAATCTTTCTTGCAATCCGTGTCCCACTCGATGAACCTCTTGCCACACGAGGTGGATGCTATCCACTTTCTTAATACTTTAAAGGCAACGATCTCTCGATCGACTTAGACAAGAACCGGCCCAAAGCGGCGATTCTCCCGTTAAGTCTCTAGAGTTCTCTTATGGTCAAAGGCTCCTTCATCATTACAATCGTCGCGATCTTGTCGGGGTTAGCCTCAATCCCTCGATTCGTCAATATGAAACCAAGAAACTTCATCGATCGAACCCCAAAGGTACATTTGGCAGGGTTAAGCCGAAGATTGTATCGTCGGATCTGTGTGAATATCTCTCAAAGATCTGCAATGTGATTCGCTGGCTTCTTCGACTTGACCAGTATGTCGTCAACGTGGACTTCCAGATTCCATCCGATTTTAGACTCGAAGACTCTGTTCATCATGCGTTGGTACGTGGTCCCTGCATTTTTCAAACCAATGGAATTTTGGTATAACATAAAGTACCTCGATCGGTGATGAAAGAGGTTATCTCTTCATCTTCTGGTGCCATTTGGATCTGGTTATATCCTGAGAATGCATCCATAAAGCTGAGGAGTTTGTATCCTGAAGTGCTGTCGACCAGATGGTCGATCCGGTGCAGGGAGAGCTATCCTTCGAATATGCTTTGTTGAGATCGGTGAAGTCGATGCACATTCGTCATTTACCGTTTGCATTCTTCATCATCACGATATTCGAGAGCCAATCGGGATATTTGACTTCCCGAATGAAGCCTGCCTCCAGAAGTCGATCCACTTCCTCGATTGAAGCCTTCATCTTTTTGCCCATGTTCCTTTTCTTCTGCTTCATGGGTTTGGAAGTCGGGTCGACCTCCAGCTTGTGGGATATCACCTCGGGGTCGATGCCGGGCATATCCTTTGGGGACCAGGCGAAGACGTCTGCATGCTCTCTTAAGAGAGAGATCAACTGCTCCTTAGGTCGAAAGGGAGCATTGACCCGATCGAGATAGTCTTCCCTTCTTCTTCGGAGATCTGGATGTTCTTCGTCTCTTCAACTGATGCGGGCCGTCGATCTTCACCTTTGGGATCGACCGGGTCTGCTGGCACTATCCTTCTCAAAGCGATGGACATAGTATAGCACGATCGTGCTTGCTTCTGATTTCCTCTCGCCTTCCCGACTCTCTCAGGAGTTTGGAATTTGATCATTTGATGGAAAGTTGAGACCACCGCTTCTATAGCGTTTAGTAGTGGTCTGCCGATGATTCTGTTGTACGCCGAGTTGATCTTTACCACCATGAAATTGGTGAGGCGAGTGACTTGTCTTGGATACGTACTCAAGGTCACTGGTAGGGTGATGGTGCCTGCTATTGGGGCAGAGTGTCCGGTGAATCCCACTAGAGGTCCCGAATAAGGTGTCAACTCTACGAAGGACAACATTATTCTCTACAACGTGGTGAAGAAAAGCATGTCACACGAGCTTCCGGTGTCGATGAGTAATCTCTTTACGACGATCTCGTTGATGGTGGCCATGACGATGACGACATCATCATGCACCAGCTCTACACCCTGTAGATCTTCATCTGAGAAGGATATAGGAGGTGTAGAATCTCTGGGTCACTTTCACCCCACGTATATTGTCATCAACCTTCCGGCATAGGAGCTTTGGAGCGAGATTGATAGCTCCGGGTGCAAAGGACATCCCATTATCATGTTGGTGAGACCGACACTGGGGGGTGCGACTGCATCACCAGAGGGTGTTAATGGGTGAGCCGATATGGTCGAGATATTTCGTTGACTGGGATATCGACTCGTGGTTTCCCACAGACGGTGCCAAGTTGTTAAGGCCAAAAATGACCGAGACAGTTGTCTAGTTGACGTGGACCCTTCGTGCTGAGTCGGAGCCTCATCAGCTAGTTGAATGGGATCCTAGGTTGGTAGAACCAGGTTTGGTTAATGGATGTTGGTTGGGATGCGGTGCTCGATCGACTCTCGAGCAGCTTGTACGTCGATAGTTCAAGGCTGGGAAGCTCGGAAGCGACCCTCGCAGTGGATGGAGACTCGTCGATCTACACCATAAAGAAATGTCCGGGGGTCAGATCTAGGTCCCGACCCAGATCCCCTTCGATGCTTAAGTTAGTATGTGAACTTAAGGAAGAGAGGGAGCTTGGAGCAGCTGAGATCGACCCATGGAGGTTTGTCTCAGATCTGACATCACAAGCTCTTTAGTGGAAGAATTGTAAGCTGAAAGAGTAGGGTCTATGTCTTAGATCTCGTACCTTGGGAAGTGGACCCCTTTACCTTTGTCCTTTTAGGTATTTATAGGCTGTTCCCTATTGATTGTATGTAACCGTCCCTTACTGATTCGGGTGCAATCTTCTTCGGGATTCGAGATAACGGCTGTCCATTTATTCGACACCTTTAACTTCCCTCTCAGTATCATCGAGAGCTTAAAGGTCGAGTGAGCTGTTCGCTTGACTCGGTAGTACTCTGCTTTGAGCGACGGGTTTTGGGTTGTTGGCACCAAATGGGTCGGGTACACGGATACTTTACATTGATCCGTACCCATGCACTAAAAACTCCTTTTGGCAAAGCGAGCAAGGTAGTAGTTCCCCACATCAGGGAGTGAAGGGGTGATCAGGGTAAGGATACCCAACTTGAGAAGACTCCTGCTCAGAATATAGCTAGAATAACTACATTCAAAGAATAAATGACTGATGCTCTCCGTCACTCCCCTATCGCAAAGTATACAATGGCCAGGGGAACTTAAGCCCCATTTAGTAAGTATCTCTTTGGTGAGAGGTTTCCCCTTAAAAGTTCGCAATAGGGTAAGCGCCATCTTAGGTATATGTTTCTTGTGCCAGACCAACCTATAATAAGGAAATAGGGTACCTTGCCTCCCGGTACCCTCCCCTGCATCACGAAACCGAAACACCGGTCCAGGAGCCTAATCCCAAGAGTCTGTAACCTGCCTCAGTGTAACGTACTGCAGTAGAGGATGAATATGAGGAATAGATGGATCCGTGATCTATCCTGAAGGCCACTAGTAGTCACTAACCCATTTGTTTCCAGCACCAGAGGGGATATCATATAGTTCTTTTTGAGGCCCACAAGGGAGCCAATTGTCATGCTAGAATAGAGTGGAGTTGCCATTTTGTACCTTCCTTTTAATCAGTTTCTGAGTAGTGCTCCTGTAGTGTAGCATGAACTTCCAAGTGCCCGACTGAGTTGGTTTGCTTTTAGCTGTGAAAAATGTATCGGTGTCCCATAGCTGCTTCTTATATTTTATGCACATAAGCCCTTCATAGATAGAAGACGCCAAGTCAATTTGATGCCTGAAGCCAAGTTAAGATCAGTAAGCAGTCTTAGCCCTACCCCTCCATCCTCCTTAGGGGTGCAAACATCCTTCTAGGCCCAGGTAGTGGAGTGTCCCCAAATAAATTTCCTGCAAGCTGAGGTGATGGTGTGAAGAACAGATTTTGGAATGTGGAAAGCATGCATCCAGAATGAAACCATACCATATATAACTGTTCTTACCAATTCAATGTTCCCAGAGATGGAAAGAAGGGATTATGACCAGCCCACAAGTCGTTTCTTGCATTTGTACACTAATCTGTTGTACATCGAAGTTTTGGGGTACTTGGTGGAGAGGGGCATACCTAAGTAGGTTGTAATTGCTGAGGCAAGCTTGACTCCAGAGAACTAGCTAAGTCCGTGGGTTCTTAGTTCCTTTGCTGAAGATAGATGTACTCTTGTCCCAATTTATCTGAAGGCCTGTTAGGTTGGAAAACCCCTCTAGCAAGCTTTTAAGATCCCCCAGGGAGTGGGCATTAGCACGTCAGAAGACAAGAAGATCGTCTACAAAAAGTAGGTGGGAGATAGAACCCGTTCTTCTCATAGGATGAATACTACGAGAAGCAGTAGCCTTGGCAACCAGGAGTTAGAAAGTTACCATAACCATAACGAATAGGTAGGGGGAAAGAGGGTCCCCCTACCTTAGGCCTCTATTACCTTTAAAACCCAAAAGGGGATCCACTTACCATAACCGAGAAGGTTAGGGTTGAGATGCACTCTCTAATCCAATTGACGAATGATCTGTTAAAGCCAAATTGATGCAGAATGAAGTATCTGAATTCCCGATTCACATTTTCAAAGGCCTTCCTCAAATCCAGTTTAATGCAAGCTCTTGCCCCCATGGGATTGCTGAAGTCCCGAATCTGTTCATGCACCATAAGAGCACAGTCAGAGAGGAGCCTTCCATTGAGAAAATCTGCTTGGTTAGGAGAAATGAGTTCATGAATGATTGCTCTTAGTCTGTTGCACACGACCTTACTAATCACCTTGTATATCACGTTGCAGCAACCCATTCCAGTAGCATTAGAATTCTTGGCGACTAATGTGAGGAAAGTATGGTTTATTTGACGCAGCATGGTGCTTGAAAAAAAAAGATCTAACTGCATCACTTATGTCCTTACCGATCATATTCCAATTTTGTTGGTAGAAAAAGCCATTATACCCATCAAGTCCCAGATATTTGTCAGCTCATATTTGAAAGACTACAACTTTTATTTCCTCAGCTGAGACACGCCTCTCCATCCAGTCAGCTACCTCCTTGGTCAACTTGCGCTTTGGAATTAGTTGGGGGAACACGTTCCAATAATGAGATTGATTGTATAATGTTTCATAGAACCTAGGATGTCATGCCCTATTTTGAACTATACGCGTATTCTACTGAACACACATATATTTCTACTTACGATACGTAGGTGGGCATGGAATAAGCATAGATATCGATGTACGTGATGTAGTGCAATGGGGATTAGGCCGTAATACGTGGCTAAGAGAAGAGAATGCGAAGTGTGAAGGCGAGAGAAGTGTGAAAGACGTCGTGGGTGCAAACAACAGGAATGTGTTAGACACGTGTCTGTGTTGCGTGTATGCAAGCATGGATGGGCGTGGATGTGTGTAGGAAGAGCCATACAAGTGTGAAAGGGGTTAGGGGTCAATGGCAACCCCCGTAAATTTTTAGAAAGGTCAGGGGCAAAACGGTCATTTGGGTTAAAACTGCTGTGCGTACATACTTAAGTGGTCGGTGCTTAAAGTAATGGCAAACTTGTAAATACCTAAAAGTTGAGGAGCATGTAGGCAAGGGCACTTTGGTTATTTTAGGGTTGTCATGATGATTTAGGATAAGGATGGGAGATTTTTCATAAGAGAATTCTAGATTTCTTAAGTTTTAATCATTCTTATCTTTTTCTTCCATTTCCTTTTATTTTCTTCTACACTCTTTTCATTTTCTCCCCCCTCCTTAGCCATGCCTCTCCCCTCCCCTTGACATGGCCGAAATTCCTTGAGCCATACAAAAAAAAGAGAAGAAGAAGAAGAAGAGAAAGAGAAGAGAGGAGAAGAAAATTCAAGTTTTGAGGTAGGAATCTCTTGGAGTTGGAATTCCAATCAATTTAATTTTTGATAATTTGTTTTTATAGAATTTTTTATCTAATATGTGATGAAGATAATCAATTTTTACATACTATTGCTCAATTTCACAATTTCCTCTTTGAAATTCCTAGCAAAGTCATCTCCTTTTGAAATTCAGAAATATTGATGTCTGATTTTGCCTTGATTGTGGTTACTGTAGCTCGAATTGGATTTCCAAAAAAATATGAGCATGTAGATCTTGAAGTCCTACCACAAAATCAAATAAATATTGATATATGTTTGATTCTGAAATTGGGTGTAAAAATTCAAACTCTACAACATGTTTATTTGATTTCCAGCTTTGACACAGTTCAGTAGAAATAGCTTACATACCTGCACACTCAATGAAATTTTGTGTTCTTGGTCTTGTTGAAAAATTAACAAGTTTTTCTAAAAGTTTATCAGAGTGCTTGTATGTCGAATTTCTGACTAGAACATGCTCAAAATTGGCTTTGAACACAGACCCTGAAATCTGTCTTAAAAACAGAATTGACGCACTTCACGAATTAATTCACCATAAATCATATACTTAATATTTTCCCCTGAAATTTATATCTGTGAATAATTGACTAACATATATATAACTTTCATTTGGAAAGTTTTGCTAAATTCTGATCATAATTGGGTGATATGAGCCATCTTTTATGACTGCATGCGTAAATCCTGCTAGTTGAATGGATGAGTGTGTGTTAAATTGTGCATTGCTACTAATCCACCCTCTATGATACATGACTATTGTTTTTACATGGAATATATGCTAATAATGTGTCTTGTTAATTGGTTTGCTAATGTGATTATGGACATATACGTCACGTCCGTCATGTGTTCGATGAAATGCCTCAACGAAGGCAATATCTGAAATGTATTAGTGTTGGCCTTGAGCCACATTGATAATTGGTAAAGTTAGAGACTTGAATGGCATGGATACATTGAAATTGTGAGTGGATGATATGTTGTGATAGAGGGCATGTCACGTGAGTGCATGACCCTATGTTTGATGATGGACAGTTAAAGTGATATGTGTATACCCATGCCATCAAGACCCCTAACGTGTCACTTATGATGTTAACTTATAAAAAAATTGAATAAATCTCGATCCTCTCTAATGAGGGTGAGTTAGCAAAGCCCAGATTTTAGGTGGGATTTGAGTAAATTGTGGATATGAGGCCTGTACTTTGAAGTTGGGAGATGATTATGTGATGTGTGGAGTTTACACCCACTCGCCTTTACCGGGAGTGGAGGGGATTTTCATACCCACTCGCCTTTACCGGGAGTGGAGGTGTCAGGGGGTTGTAGAGCCTTACTCCTACCAGGGACGGGGGAGCTGAGAGGCCCGGCGTACAGTGCCCGCGTCCACTGCGTCGTGTGCTATATTCACCCCACATTTGGGGTGAAGTCCAGGACCTGGTATCACACAGTCTACCCAAATTCCAATTAACTCAATTATCTCTTATACATTTCAGGACTTTTTTCAAACCTTTGTCCTACGTGGCGGTTTTTATCCTACGTGTCACAGTTTGTCCCATGTGTCTCCAAAAAATATGACTAGGACAATGAAGTAGCCGTTTCAGTTTTTCCCAACGTCTAATTTGCCTGCGTTTTGGATACAACCGGTTATAGAAACTGCTTAAAAACTATTCTCTCACGTTCCCAACAGTTCCCACTTAAAAGCAGTTCTCTTCGTCCAAAATCCTCACCCCATTGAAGACGTCATCCTCTTTCGCTATAAACACTGAAAACTGGTCATACTCCTTGGGCAAATCTCTTCGACGGAAATCTCTTCGATGGGAAATACTCCTCCTTGGTCATACTCGCTATAAACACTGAAAACTATGTTTTGTGATTTCGCAGAAATCTCTTCAACAAACACCGGAATACATCCGACAAGCATCCCGTCGAAGGTCGACCGGCGAGTTGGAGTGTCGCCGGGCGGCTGGAGGCAGAAATCGGCCCGCAGCATCGGTCGTATGAACCGGATCAGATCATGAGCGCATACCCCGTCTGAGCAGTCGACGACCTCGCACAGATCTGTCCGGTTCCCGCAGTATTCCGCCATGATGCTGGCCCTAACGTTCGGCCCGCCCCCTCTGCCTCCGCCGAAAAAGAGCGCTAGGTTCGTCCGTCGAGACTTCCTCGCGCGTGAGATCCATGCCTCCAGCCTCGCCAGCGAGTTCACGTAAGGGATCGCCTGCTCCTGCCACGGCCACGCACGTGACTCGACTGTCAAAATAGTGACGTTCAAGAACTCGGGGATCTGGAGAAGGGAGGTTGCCCCAGAGGACGGGATCGGCGGCGGGGTCCTGGTCCATATCCCAGGCAAGGCGGCCAGCGATGAAGAAGAGATCGTGGCCGAGATGCCGCGGCCAAATGCTTGGATGGCGATCTTGAATGAAACAGTACAGATTCATGCCGTGCTGATTCGAGGCGTTGAAATGAGACGGTGAGTAGAGATAAGGGAGAGCATCCAACGAGGCATAATAAGGGATGAAAACGGCGGAGGCGAGGCCGGGATCGGGGGTCAGGCAAGGGTACTCGAGGAGGCGGAAGTGGAAGAATGGGTCAAGGGAGAGGAGGGGGTCGGTGCGGAACCAGGCTCGGGAACGTTTGTGGGTGCGGGGGCCGAGGCCGGAGTTCTGGAAGTAGGGGCAGAAGGAGGAGGGGGAGAAGATGGGGAGAGCGTCGGCGGTGCAGTTGAGGAGGAGGTCGGAGTTGAAGCATAAAGTTGGGAAATACCTATATTCTGTTTCAATGCTCAATTTAATTCCCTATTAATTTAGCATAAAGTTAGGCTATTTGGCTGCCAATATTTTACATGCTTTCTGGGAATTTTAGGTGAGAAGAAATTGAAATGGTCCATGTGTTCTAATGTACTTTGAGTCCAATTAAAAGATGCTGTTATTGAACATCATTCAATCTTTTGCAAGTCCAATCTCGGAACTAGCTGTACGAATCTAGCGGTGTCGTTCTCAGATCTCGGCCGTTTGCTTTCAGATTTCATCACCGTATATGCCTCTGGCTTTCGGATTCCACCCGGTGGCTTCTGCTCTTTTGCGGGCTATGTGATCATAAGGAGAAGGTTTCTCTGCTGGAATTTGGTAACTCTTGATCGTCTTTCTCTGTTTAATTCTGAGCTACGATTTGATTAGTTCCAAGTATTTCATCTTATTTCCAGTTGGTTGATAGGTTCATCTTGATGCAAAGAAAGATGGATGGGAAAGAACTCAGAGGATCAAGACTTCACCTTTTAGTTATACATAGCCTTCGTTGACCCAAAAATTGCAGATCTTTCCATTTTAATGACCTTTGGGCATCTATGTATTGTTTAAAATTTTGATATTTACAAAGAATCATGAGAGATTTGTCTTATTTATCTGTTTTAATACATACCCATATTGTTGGTTTGGTTAATTTAATCACAAATTGCAACTGATGGAGTTATATGCCTTTTGTTTTTTAACCAAATTATTGGTTAGTTTCATTTGGAATTCATATGGATTTTCAAAAATTATTCATTAATTTATTTTAATTGGACTCAAAATGAATTTGTGTGCTTTACTTGGTAGATATTTTTACTTTAATTGGTTAGGAGACTTAAGAGGTTTTAAGTAACAGCTAATGCCATAATAAAGCCGTGTTTTCACAAATTATCTGCTACCGGAAGATGGTCGATGATGCATGGGTGGAGATTCATAAGGAGTATGAGGTGGGTATAGGATTGTGTCGTGGGGATGCAACAACGGGTGTGGGTGTTGTCATTTGTAAGCCCCATGCCATCAGACAGGTTGCGCGGCGAACATGTCAATAAAAGTGGAGGTGGATCAGGAATGGAGGTAAGGAGAACTGGAAGTTGTATTATGATGATCAACAGCTCACGGTTTTCCATTCACATTCTTGCAGGTTTGCCATTGATATTTATATTTATCTATATAAAGAAAGAATTATATCTCAAGTACTTTGCAATATTTTGGAACACCGAGATGTAGGCGCCAATGAATTTTAGACGTAGTTAGAGTATTGCAATGAAGATTGAACCCCCTCTAACTTACAGATAGATTCCACCATACAGAATGACATGTGATAGACTTTTAAGTGCTATGTGTAGAAATTATATTATCTTCCCACCAATGGAGTCATGCTTTATTTGTACCAAATTCCATACATTTTTTACCAAATGATATGCAATACATTTATGAGTCATATTTTTGCCATTAACATTGATTGTTCAGTTATAAAAACATGTTCGCATGTTCATCTCATTTTTTGGTAAAAAACTCATCACATGTTCTTTTTTTTCCTGTTATGAGCATTCTGTTCAGTGTTTATTATTGCAATATCAACATAGTCATTTTAGTTTTTTTAGCTTTGTTTAGTCTCACTCGCGCAAGCGCCGTGTCGCGTATTATTGTAGTCTCAACCTATTTATTTTAGTTTTGTTTAAGTTTGTTTGGTCTCACTCGCACTTGAGCTATGTCACCTCATCTGCCTTCTTCGTCAACACCAAGTCATTAAGATCACCTCATCCACTAGAGCCACATTGCCAAATCTTGGGGTATGATTTCAGTAATGTTTTGTTCATTTTTGTTTAATTTTGTTGTCATTATCGAAATAAACAATATGCTATTTTTTGTCGTAGAAAAATCATCTTTTGACATGCAAGCAAATGATAGAAATATATAGGAAATCTGATTCTTATGTACGGTAATCACAAGTGTTATATAAATTGTATACCACTATCTACATAGTTAATGCACACAGGTGCCTTTGTTTCATTAAGGTGCATGATGCAAATCGGTATTGTAAATTAGTCCATGTTACCCACAATCTATTGCATTTACAACCTTTGTAGGGGTTAAACTTTTTAGGATGAAGATTTTGAATGAAGCTAAAATTTTTAAGTGAATATATTTTTACTGTCGCATGTCCCAAGGAAAGTTGAAACTTATAGATTCTTTCACACATGGCTTGCAATGTTTTCCTGGTATTTTTGAAGTATACCAAATTTTAGAGTGGAACTAAATTTGTAGGGTACTAAATTTTGTAAGGTACTAAGATTTTAAGGAGGAATTAAATTGCTTTGGATGCGCTAAATTTTGGGACCTAAGATTTTGCCGGGTGGATTTCGTTAATGAACCGTGCCCTAGGGGCACGGGTTATGACTAGTAAAAGAATAAAATAAGATTTTTGTGTCACTTCTATTGCTGGCAGCACTTCCCCTTCCCCTTTGCCCGTACTTTGTGGCCATGTGTCATGCCTCATGCACTTGCACTTATCTTATTTGATATTGGTTGCTTGAACCCTCGTGTTATTATTATTGTTATTATTATTATTATTCGTGCTAACCCTTTTCATGCAGCAGCTCGACATTGGACCGCAGGTATGATCCTCTTATCTAGCTATTTACTTTTCATTACGTTATTTAGTGTGCACACATTAGTTTCCTTGCCTTGTTTGGTGGATTAATAACTTTAGACCGGTGTTCCAAATCTAAGTTGGTTCCTACTGGGGCACGCATTGACGTGCTCCTCCCTACTTTTCAGGTAGCAGGGTCAGCTTGGTTGGAGGGGCCTAGATCGACTGGGCCGATCTTGAGGTCGTAAGGATTGCCCCCGTCATTTGAGTTCGAAACGGAAAGCTCGGATCGGCTCAGATGACGCGCTTTACTCTCCATTGGATGACAGCTGTAGCATTAAATGCGAGATGACCGGTGAATCTCTAAAGTCATAATGATGATTCGGTAGCGGGGGGATCCTAGGAGGAGGGACCGATGGCTTGGATTGGGCTTCGACAGAGTCAGGGCCACGTTTCTGGCAGTGCAAAACAAGTACCATCAGGCTCCCTGAGATATGCTCCAAGTAAATTCGGCCACCCTGCACAGTTCGCCTCCCCGGACCCAATGACAGGGGTTGCTCGTCAAGAGATAACGAAGTCGGAGTCTACTACTCGAACTTCGAACTCGGCCTGCGGTTTCCGCTCAACCCCCACTTCTTTCACTTGATGAACTTCCTCGAGCTTCCTCTCTTCCAACTAACGCCGGACTCCATCAACTCAATGGTTTACTTCGTTGTCCTCTGCACTATCAGTGGGATAAGTCCGACCCTATCGCTCTTCCAGCATTTCTTTGAGACGAAGAAGAAGGGGACGTATCATTGTGTTAGTGCGAGGAGGGGCCGACATCTCATCCTTGAGGTGCCGAGTGAGGTGAGAGAGTGGAGGGAGAGGGTTTTCTTTGTATTGATGCCGACAGACTCGGTATTGAGGTCGAACTGGGGGACGCTGAATCCCTTACTGAATAAAAGGGTGACCCTGGAGGGGCAAGACCTGGAGAACTCCAAGATCTTGGAGGAGATCCCCGAAGCGATCCGAAAGCATGTGAACTTGATTAAGGGCGACCAATTCGCCCAGTTTTTCTGGCCCGAAGGTATTGCGATCTTGGCGACCTTCTTCCTATATGCTCACCCTAATCTTTCTTCTCTTTGCAGGTGTGGCCACGATCCTTTCGCGGGAGGAACTGATGAGGAGGGCTAGGGAGCCGACGACCTCGGAGCTGACGGCTAAGAAGCCTTCTGCCCAGGAGAAAGGCAAGGGGGCAGCGATCGAGAACTTGGTGAGGAATTCGGGGCAAAAAAAAGCTCTAGGGTCGTCATTGGGGCCGAGAGGGGTGAGCACGACAAGAGAGCGAGGGAGACACCTACGACGATCGTTCATACCCCTAGGGTCAGTGAGGTAGCACAGGGCGGCTCCGTCGACCTTGGCGCTGGTGAGAAGGAGGTGATGCCCCAGAGCTCGGCGACTAAGGGCGCCCCTACAGCACAGACCTACAGGGTTCTGATCGAGCGTTGGCCTTACGGATGCCCAGCTTGGGAGTAGGGGAGCCGAGACATCCGACCTGCGAGCCAATGCTTGCCCGCTTTAAGGTGACGAAGTCCGAGGTTCATGCCATCCCGAAGGGAGGACTCTTCGCGCCGAGCTATCTGGTGGGCAACATGGAGTGAGTGTTTGATGAGGCCGGCGTCATAGCTCGTCTGGCAGAGAACAGTCTGTTTCCGAGGGATCGTGTGTCCCTCTCTGAGGTTGGTCCGAAGCGCCTTTCCGATACGGCAATCTGGCACAGTATGCAGGTTTGCTGCTCTTCCCTCTCCACGCTTCTGCTCTTCTTTCTTCCCAATGTACTTATGTTTTCTATTCCTCCTATAGGCATTCGTGGCAATGGTGTCCTTACAGCATCATACTGCCATGATCGGGCTCAAGGCGTCCCATAGGAAAACTAAGGACGACCTCCAGTCAGCCACTGATAAGCTGCGAGCGATAGAGGCTAATTTCAAGGAGGTCACCAGGAGTCTGCATGATAGGGAGGATCGGCTGGAGTAACTCTTGGGGTGGTATGCGACTCAGAAGGAGGACATCATGAAGCTGGAGAAGATCATGGCAGTGCCGCAACAGCAGCTCCGGGAAGAGGAGGATCGAAGGGTCGCTGCCATGAATGCCCATGCCGTGGAAGTGGAGGCCAAGGGGGTAGAGATCACCGAGCTCAAGCGGCAGGTGGCAGTGCTGAGGAAGATAGACCTGGAGGCCAAGAAGGCAGGGGTCATCCGCAAGTACCAGGAGGAGGAGTACCTCCTCATGATGAGGTCGATGCGGGTGGAAGGTATAGAAGAGGGGTTGCAGGCGGGCTTCAAGAGGGTGGAGGCGAGGTTAGTGAAGTTATATCCTGTCCTGGAGGTCGACTTCTCCAAGCTGACCATGGCCTCCGATGATGAAGATGATGAGATTGATGCTCAGAGGGAGGGATGCTGCATAATCTTCAGGGGGTGGTTGCATATGTAGGGCCAGTCTCGAGGCCATGCGTAGGACCTAGTGTAGAAAGTTTTAATGTAAATGTATTAACTTTGGCTTTAATGAAATATTACCTTAGGCGGTTCGCCTCATTTATCTTTTCTGCTTGTGTTGCTGCTTATCCCCACTTTTTGCCTTAGTGTGTATGTCCCCAACTTTCTGCCTGGAAGTGGCTAAGGCCCAGGAGAAGCGGGATGTTGTGGAATCGGTGCCTATCGAGGACGAAGCTCCTAAGCTTGCCCCGGAGTTTGGGAAGTCTATCGAGGGCAAAGCTCGTAAGCTTGCCCCGGAGTTTGAGAAGATTTGAGGAGAGCTGAAATTTTCACATGGGGTGACAATATTTGAGAGTATGCAACGGAAATCATAGTTGTATTTACAAAGCTATTGACAATATCTGAGTAAATGCTCATCATTCCTATGGCAGGCTAGCTCACCGCCTTTCCTGGTTGGTCGCTGAAGTCCTCCCGATCATTGACGAGTTCGACTAGTTGGGCTTGCTCCGGCTCTTTGTGTTTGGTGAAGCCGACGTAGCAGCTTCGGGACAGTCTTTGGCTCCCTCGCACTTGTCCAACCCCCTGCGGAGTCTGGAACTTGATCATCTGATGCATGAGTGAGTGGAGAGCTTTGATGGTGGTCATGTATGACCGCCCTATGATGCCATTGTATGCTGACGCGATGTCGACGACAACGAATTGCGTTATCCGAGTGACAATTCTTGGCTCTTCCTCCAAAGACATTGGCTGGGTGATCTCCGACGATGGGAACCGAGTGGCCGGTGAAGCCGACAATCAGACCCATACACAGCCTCAGATCTGCTTGCATCAGCCCCATCCTCTCGATCGTTGACATAAAAAGAATGTCGTATGAGCTCCCGGTGTCGATCAAGAGGCAGCTGACTATGGCCGTTCCACTTTAGGCTTTGATGACGATGGTGTCATCATGTGGAAGATCGACCCCCTCCAAGTCGTTGTCTGAGAATGAGATAGGGAGACGAGCTACTCTCATCTGCTTTGCTTTGTTGCTCATGCCCATTGTCATCACTTGTTGAGCGTACGTCTTTCTGGCCGATGCCGATGTGCCACCTGAGGATGGCCCATCGCATATCACATCAATACGCATGATCTCTCTAGGCTGGTGAGGGACATCTTGCTCGGCGTTCTAGGGCTGGTTCGGCCGCCGCGCTCCCGGGAGCACGCTCTCATCAAGAACCGGTCTCCTCCCATCAAAAATCCCTAGAGATGGCCCTCCTGAATCAGCCGTTCGATATCCCTCTTCAGGGTGAAGCATTCGTCGGTATCATGACCGTGATCACGGTGATATCGACAGTATTTTCGTGGATTTCTCGCGGCTGGGTTCGTCCTCATCTCCTGAGGCAGGTCTCGGAGAAGTCCGGCTCTCATCGCTGTGGCAAACACTTCAATCAAGGGGGCGTTGAGCCGTGTGTATAGGGCCTGCTGCTGTCCTTCGGACCTGTCGGCCGCCGGCCGGGGCTCTTTAGATGCGGCGAACCCTCGCGCTGGTCCGGGGCGATCTTGTGGTTGATGGCCTACCTGGTCGCGCCTTTGGTTGCCCAGTTGGTTGTGCCCTCTAGGGTGGTCTTCTTGCCTTGATCGAAACTCAGGCCGTGACGTGCGTTTATATTTTATATATTCACGCACGTCTTCTTCGTGATTTCCCGTTGTTTTTCGTCGTTTCATATCCGTTCTTTCGTGTTTTTGTATCTTTTCACTTTCCCCGTGTTTTTGTGTAAATACAGGAGTTTTCAGTGTTGGGGACATACAAAGCTGATAGCACGAGTCCCCGGAGCAACGGGAGGTGTCACGCGCGATCCCGAGGGCTAAACGTCAAAGATTGCTATATTTCAGCCCTCAACCGATCGGGTGGATCTGTCCACCCGATCGGTTGATGCACGCGTATCTGACCCAGATAGGAGCTGAAGAGAAGAGCAGCTCACCCGATCGGTTCAGTGATCGGGTGAGATCGACAGAGCTCTCTGTCTTTTTGAGCTTAATTCCAACAGATCGGGTGATATCTCACCCGATCGGTTCATCTGAAGCTGAAGACCAACAATTCAGGA